>JAPYZB010000192.1:0-26322 GCA_030522745.1 Eupelmus kiefferi | reverse complement strand
TGAGTGAAAGTTTTTCGGCAATGCATAAAAATGAAAGTCTTTTTGTTTCAGCTTCGCTTCTTTTTCATAAGAAAGTATTTTAAGCAAATTAATGTTGAAAGTGTGGTAATTGACTTTGATTATCATTTTAAATCAAAAAGCTATTTTAATTGCAGATTCTTCAGCAAATTTGGTAGTAAAAGAAAGTGTTTGTACAGCTTCTTGACATGATTTATGTTTGCTAACCGTTTTCGTAGAATCAAATTGATTTGCAGAGTAAGTCAAGTGAATATGTCAATGATAAAATAAAAGTTGCTAATGATTATTAAAATTGCAAAATATTAAATATTCATCAACGAATCATCAGCATATTTACTAATCTTAAACCATGCACTTAAAATTCCTTACCCCGTAAAACAAAACTAACAACTCGTAAAAACAAATACAAATATTAACCATCACAAAAGACATGTATGCATATAGTTACCTTAATCTCCAGATATTTCTTATGCTCAATATCGAGCTGCTGCTCGAGCTGAATGCAGCCATCTCGCTTCTGGCCGACGAGCAGTCGCCACTTACAAAGCAGCCTCATATCGTGCACATACTGAGATTTGGAAAATAGAGCCCTGGGACCTTTGCCCCGTAGCTGCCTGATCAGGCCTGAGTTCGGGTCGTGCCTGCGTTGTGATAGCTGCTTCGCTTCATCTTCGCTCTCCGCCTGTAAATGTAACAATATAGTTTATTGGTATTGCGTTGTATTTGGTTTAGATAAAGATAGATCGGTATTTAATATGAGAAGTTTGAATTTAAAATTACTTTATCAGTAGAATTTATCTTATGAAATGAAAAAGCAAAATCATTCGTATTTTACGGGCTAAAAGTCTTACTATAATATACAGGCTTGAGTTTTAATGTGTGACTTAAAAGTATATTTGTAAAGCAAATACTTACTACTTTATGGACGATACTCCATAAATCAGGTGGACGTACAATATTGTTTTGATAGTGCCAATAAGAAAGGAGTTTGGCATCACTTGGTACAGAATAAGGGATTTTTTCTTTGCTTGAAAAATCGCTTAAAGAAACAAAATTTTTATCAGGCTTATTTTCCACTATTACTCATTTATTATTACTCTATTTTATTTTTACGTGTGAGTTAATAATATTTCGATTAGTTATTTATTTGCTTAAATTTCTTTTAAGTTTCAAGTTTAAGTTTCTATTGCAATTTGTTTTTAATTAATTTTAGCAAATGAATTTAATCTCTTTTTAATCAAATAGGAAATGATAATGTAAGCTCGCAAATGTAATTAAAAACCGTATAATTCCCATTAAACAAATTCTGTTTTATCACTCTATATTTAATTAGTAATAATTTTCACATCCCCTTAATGACTTTAAAATTGTTTATCGTTTGCTAAACAATTTTAATAACGATAATAATAGTTTACAAAAACATGCCAGGCAAGAACAAGTCATAATTTCTTAATAACTTTAAAAATTTTTCTTACCAAAAAAAAGACCCAAAAAAATCCATCTCTCACCTCTTACTACTGCTCTCAACGACGCTCTTGCTATTAGTCATAACTAGTCACCAAACTTAAACCAGCCTCAAAACAAAACCGTCTCCGTCCACCTCGAAAAAATCCACTCCATCCGCAAAACAATAACCCAGGCCAGAAAAGCCCGGCAGTTCCTCCACAGTCTTACACGGATTATCCGGAGCGCGCAGCGAGTCTCGCTCCGCTGCTGCTGCCGCGGCTCTTCCTTGTTCGAAATGGGCCACTTTCTTTGGCGGAGCGCGCCAAATTACACGCGCACTTTGCGCCAACGAGACGGAACGTTGACGCCGAGGACGGCGAGCTCGGCTTCTTGAAAGAATGACGGGAGAACGCGAAGTGAGATGGTTTTTTTTTTAAGCTGCGGGATTGTTGGTGTGAGGTTACCGAGGCTGTTGGTCTGGTTGCTAGGGAGATTGTTGAGTTAGGGGAGAGTGCTGCGGAGGGTTTGGCTTTGGGGATGATTGGATGAGGTTTATTCGATTTATTACTTTTGCTTGAATTTTTTTTTATCGTTTGTTTTTAAGTGACTTATTGGACTTGAAAAATTGCTATCGAAAAAATTATGTGCCGTTTGAAGGCAAATGCAAAATTTTGTTACTACTATATACTATTTGAAGCATTGTAACTTTCGAGGGTAAATGCAAGCTGCTCAGTTATATCAATTCACGCGAGGTGAACGCGCGCGCTTCGTGAGCGCAATGAAATTCTAATTTTGATTATAAGTGAGCGTGACCGGTTCCGAAAATGACTAGCTGTATGGACACGCGTCAGTATGCGTGAGAGAGAAACTTTTTATGCTCTCAATTTGAATCTTATTAGCTCCATTCATGATGGCATTGTTCCATTCTACATATATGTCAACGAGCTGTCGAGGATTCGCCCGTTTTCTATCAAAAATGGAATACGCGTGCGCGCGCGTCTTTCTAGAGAAATCTTTCGACTTGTTAAAATTACTGTTTGCTAATTAGATTTTAGTAGTGAGGACAAAAAATTTATCATTTATCAAATATTTTATTTGAGAGCAAGAAATGATTAAAATTTTAGATGAATTTCATGTTTATTCTTAGAATTCATATTATTATTAATCAAATTTTTATCAGAATAAATAACACTTGAAATATGGGGATCTAGAGTTCATTTCTGATTAAAAAATAAAATTTATTGTATTTACAATTTAAGTATGCTGTTAATAATATTTTTATATTACATTTAATGTTCCAAAAAAAAACATTAATGTTCTTTCAATGTAATCAAAAGCTTTGCTTCCAACATATGTAAATACACATAAAATTTAATATAATAAACAGTGCAATACACGTTACAAAAAAGTAAAAATCCAACCTCCAGAAAACACTCAAATCTCTCATCCTCATCCTCCAATTTCCAATAACTCCCATCCACCCACACTCATCCTGCACTCGAAAAACCAAAAAATCCCCTTACCACCTCTCGAATCCTCCAACCGGTCAGCATATTCAACTTATCTACAAAATAGAACATCCTCGCGTTACCGGGGCGCCACTTAGAGCCAGAGGAGAAAGAGAGTAGAGTAGATCGCTCGGCGAGATCTGTCGGAGGAGAGAAAAAAGGACATCGCTCGCGCGCCACGGCTGAGGAAGCTCGCAGCGAGCTCTGGCTCTCTCGCCAGGCAGATCCCACTTTCATTGTTGTTTTATCTGCCGAGAGAGCAGCTCCACGCTGCTTTACTTTCGAGGGCCGCGCGCGCGCATCTTTCTCCTACTGCTGCTCTGTATATACCCGCACGCGCGCGCGCCAGCGGGTTTCTTATAAGTTATTCGGACTTTTTCGATTAGAAAGTGACTAGCGCGCGAATTGTACGGAGTTGGACGTGTGCGAAGTACGTTTTTTTGGGTGCGAACAGTTGGTGGTTGGTTGAGGCGGAAGTGGTGATCAGTGCTGTGAAGTTGGTGGAGATTTTTGTGCTTCACTGGAGATCTGCGTTAGGTAATTAATTGTAGCTTTTTTTTCGATCTAGTTTTGCAGCTGTCGGGTCGGTTTAGCTAACGGTGAGCTGTGTAAGGTAATGACGGGAGAGCAGGTGTTATATAGATAGGCTGATATTTACCAATTATAACTAATGATTTTACAGTTCATGTGGACGATGTTTCAGCGACTTTCTAATTCTAGATCTTTCGTGTGTAATTGCTGGAATTAGATGTGATACACCTGCTATTAGACTTTAAATTAATCAGCTACGTTCTTCTAACTGAACATTCTTTTCTGGGCATTTTTTCTTAATTGTTATAAAAAGATATGTCGCTTGTATTTTTTTTATGTAAAAGAATAAGTGAATACGTTAATATTTGATTAATAGATTAAAATCTTATCGTCATATATTTTTTTTTTTAATTAATCACCTCCATTAGTTTTTTAATTTTAAACAAAAAGCTTATATTAATGGGTTCTATTTTTGATAATAAATATTTTTATTTATTAAAAATCAAATATAAAAACAAATAAGTAATTTAAAAACTGCTAGTTAAATAATACAATGTCGTATTTGTCTTTAAGTAGAAAGAGTCAGTATTAGCAAGACTATTAAGTAGTAGCCTTTAAATTGCTGTTAATGATATACCTATTTATAACGAATTTTTTTAATTACGTATAGTCTTATAAAGGCTCATTTTCTACTTAATCTACTAAAAATATGTTTTTAATAATCATTAAAAAAAATTATAATAAAAGACTAAAATTTTGTTTTAATATTTAGAATATTTGAAAAAAATAAATGTTAAACAAAATTTAAATTCAATATAATCCGCAATTTTAGGAAAAAAAATGTGAAAAATAAATAACTTTGATATAAAATAATAAAAAATATCGTAAGTTCTCGTAAGCTGAATCGATATTATAAGTCTTCAATTCACGGTACAATACATTTTTTGACACGTAGAACTGTTTATATCTTAAAGGATTTGCGCATGCATCAAACTCATCTACTTCTAATTTTTTCAACGTAACAATCCCAACTACAGAAGAAAACCCCCCAGATCAAAAGCCAAAAGCAACGAATCACCAAAACCTACATCGTCAAACCAACCGATCCAGCAACTTCATCAAGCATCACGACAATTAGCAAAACAGCATAAAAGCAATGCTCGACGAGGCCCGGCCTGCAACCTCGTAAGAAGGAGAACTGCATCTCCCGGAGGTGTCGAAAGAGGCTGCGGCGAAAGTCGCGCTCGCGCGGGCGGATATGTCATGCATCCTGCGCCGGCTGCTGCCGCCGCTGCTGCTACTACAGCTCGTCCTACCCTCGAGCAGAGGCTGACGAAAGCGCGCCGCGGCAATCGATTCGACTTGAGACTATCCGGAGCTACCCCGTGACGGCTGCTAGATCGGCAGTGCGCTTAGCTGCAGCTTAGCTTTACGGAGGTGCGTGAGAGGTTGGGTGTTTGTTGGGAGAGTGAGTGGGTTTATGAAGGTTTTCTATTTGTGCTTTTGGGAAGTTTAGTTTTTGTGATGGGATGTTTACGAGTTTTTTGAGCAGAAGGATATATGTATGATTTAATTTTATTTGGGGTGGATAATGATTTTAGATCTTTTTCAGTTAGTGTTCAGATTGCAGCTTAAATGCAAAATTTATTAAATGATCATTTTTTAATTTAACGATCAACAAAACAAAGATGTACAGATCACATAATCATCAAAATTGACAATTTTTTCCAGCAGACTAAAAAATAATGTGGAATCGACTGCTAACGCTGTTGGTGCTGTCGCTGATGGTCTTCGGTGGCGAGAGCCGCTGTGGTGACCGTCTCGAACGAGCCCTGGATATGATGCAGCAACGCAGCGCAGCGCGACGAAGGTATGACACTGACGACTCGGACGTCGTTTATCATCAAAGGCTCCGTTCAGCGCCCATCGACGTTTCCGTAACGAAACTCGTTGTCGAGGTGATTAATGTTTTTTTAAAGGATCAATTAATAGAATAAGTTTTTTCGTTTGCTTCGGATGAGTCGGGTTAATAATTGGAGCTGATTTAAGTAGTTGAAAAGTTAATATGAAAATTAGTAGAGGGTAAAAAGGAGAGTGAAGTTACATTAAATAGGGGTAAAATGAAAAGCAGTAAATATTTTTTATAAAGTTTTTGATATAATCATTGCAGAGAAAAAATTAAAATAAATGTATATTGATACTTAAAAAATCGTAGAATTCAATTAATAATAGATTAAAAGATAATTTTATCATTTGAGAATAATGTCGTCTAATGTGCACATTATTTTCAATAAATCAAAAAGAAATTTAACAATATTTTTAATAGATTTATCTTCAAGTTAAGATCGACATTTTTTAATTGAAAAAAAAAGAAATCTAAACAAGCTTATTTCACAGAAAAGCTTAATAAATAGAGAAAAATGTAAAAAAAGTAGTTTAAAATGCCATAACAAAATGACAAATTTGTTATCTCAACGATTTTAATGAATGTTTAAAATTAAACAAAGTAAATTAAAAAAACTTTTCTTCTTTTCATCTAAAACGTTTGTACTTCAAACCGTCATACCCCAATTATCTTACGTAAAAAAGTTTTGTGGAAAACTAATTTTTTTAATTTAAAAAACAAATATGTAAATTTAAAATGTCATTAAACATTTAAACATTTTTATTCCATTTTTTAATCCTTAAAAAAAAATGAAATAAAAAGAGTGCAACTTAGCTCCATTCTCACGTATTTCTTTAAATCTTACTTTGCTATACATATTTATAACAATGTCTTTAGTTAAATAAAACGAAATGAATACACAAGGTAGATACCTAAAACATGCAACAACTTCCCAACTGAAACACCGACTCATATGTCTTACCACACTCTGAATGTATCTACTTGCACCTATCTGTCTCTCTTCCTTCATCTTCCAACCAAAACCTTCAAACCCTCCGTCCCACCCAACCCACCCTATCAAACACAAATCCCTCATCCTCCAAATACTCAAAAAAACCCTCCAAAGAAAAAAGCTCATTTAATCAACCCACCACCCCCTCAATTCTCCACAGATCCCCAACCCCAATACCAGCGGCACGTCCAGCCGCGACAGCATGTCCTGGGCCAAGGTCGAGCGCTGCTTCTACGAGCCCAGCAACAACTCGATCCGCACCCGGCTCGGCTTCAACGAGCTCGCCGTCACCGGGCTCGTCCAGCTCGTCGCCCACGACCCCAACGCCCCAGCCAAGGCCCCAGCCAGCCCGAGCGGCGATCGCCTCCTGCCAGCCGAGTCCTGCCGCATGAGCCTGAGACTGAGGCGCGCGGGCATGGAGTTTTACACCAGCCCGATCGCTCGAGGCAGGGGCCAGATGCGCATTCGCACGGAATCCAGCTTTCTGGAGCCCAGGTTCGCGTCGATTTATGCTTATGGATGCAGGGCTCTGGTGGCGCCGGCTCCGCTGATGCCGCTGGGGTATAACGATAGGTTGGACGAGAGTGAGCCGAGGAAGAGGGAGCTGGCCAAGTCTGCGCTTGGTGCTATGGTGAGTTTGGTTGTGGTTTTGGTTTGTGGGAGAGTTTATGAATGTTGTGATTTGATAAGGAGATTTTTTTACTGTGGTTTCGAATGTTAGTTTTCTTTTTTTAAGTGAATGTTACTAGAACCTTTCGAGTATACTTTTGGCTGATTTAGAGGCTCGATGGACATGTATATGCATATAGCAGATAGCAATACTTTCATCGTTAATTATTACACTCGTATAATTGCATAAGAACAGGCAAACAAGGAGCAGTCACGGCTATTCTCAGAATTGAATAGACACATCCCTATATCTGTGAAATATTCTATTCAATGCAGAATTGTTTCAGGAACGTCTTGCATGTGTGTTTGATATTATCTATATTTATTACGTGCCATTGTTAAGTCACAGGCAATTCTATTCTTTACAAACGGATTCTAATTTATGCATATTTTTAAGTAATGCTTTGGAAATTTTATTGTCTCGAGTGTTTTTCGAAAACAATCGATTTGCTCGAGTGACCGGAAAAAATTGGCGACTAGCTTTGGATTTTATGGCAGTCTTAACATAAATAATTGTTCAATATCTACTTTAATTATATACTTATATCTGAGAAAGAATAAAAACAAATTGAGTTCTGTTTTTAAAATAGTAAATAAATTATCAAATAATTGAATATTTTTTTAGATTTAATATACGATTTCTGATTTTAATAATTTTAATATAAATATTCAAAAAAAATCAAATTTTAATAATATGAGCATATTATAGTTTTCCAACTATTATTAGTTGTCAAAATTTCTTAATTTTATAAATTTTATAAATTTTTAATTGTTAATAAAACTAAAATTTACCTATAAAAATTATTTTTCAACACAAGCATTATACAGAGCTCTTTTCACGCCTAAAAATAACGGGGGCTTTAGTAAACTAAAAAATATATTTCTTTTTTTTTTTTTTAAGAAAAAAAATATATTTTTTAACGGAAGTAACAATTATTATTTCCTACTCTAGAGGGAATATTATTGCGACTTTAGCGGAACAAAATAAATATTATTTTTAGAGAAAAATAGCATAAATACAAAACTTTCAATTACATTGTCCATGACTGAAAATACCCAATCAGCTTCCAAACTTTCAATTATAAAATAAAATGTACCGTTATCTCGCCGTTAAAAAAAAAAGTACAGCGTAACACAACGAAAAAGATATTTCAGACTCGGATGAGCTGTCTTTCAATTCGCACAAACCCAAACTTCAATACATTCAAAAAACCTCGCCCTCGTACAACATACCAACTTACTATTCAACTAACAAACCAACAAACACTTCAAACATAAACACAACATTAAAACATTCCAGCAACTAAAACCCTCTCTCATCCACAAACAGGCAGCCGAATCGAACTCCGTCTCCAACTCCTCAGCCTACGAGGACGAGGACGCAGCCGAGGAGGAAAACCGGCTGGGCGCGTCCCTAGCCTCCCTCGGAGCCCCAGCCTCGCCGGCGACGAGCAACGACGCCCTGCTGGACTCGCTGTGGCGCTCGCGCGCCGACATAGCCCGGGAAATGGAGGACGTGTTCCTCAGGAGCGCCAGCCAAGCGATCACCCACTACATAGAGCGCCAGCTCCATCCGGCCATCAAGGAGACCCTCATGCTCTCCATGGGCTACACCATCAGTTACGGATGAAGCCGAGGACGCTCGTTTTTACTCTATTTCAGTGTACAAAGTTCATTGCTTTTTATCTGTCATTTAGTTTTTGAGAATATTTGAGCTGCGAGCCGAGCGGTGCGCTTATATTTATATCGTTTATATGCTTTAATTTCGTGGGTGAAGTGATAGCCGGGATGAAGAAGGGATCGCCGAGATGTGCGCCGTGAGATTAGAGCGTTTGGGAGGTCTGGTCGTTTTGGAATCGTTTTAAGCGTTTTTATGTTGTTAAATTTTAGTTGAGGCAATTTGGAATTGTAGTTTAAGGAAGGTGTTTTGTATAAAATGAAAATTGATATTTTTAATGTATAAATTTTAGTGTTTAAATAAACGTGTTGAATTCTTCCAATTTTTTTGTGAATTTATGTCGTTTCTTAAAAATGAACACCATATTCTATATAAAACATTTTAAATCCTACTTTGAAGTTGTAAATATCCTAATAATGCTTTAATTATTAAAACGAGTTGATTCTGAAACAAAACTATTTCATGTTTTAAATTAAATTGTTTTAATGGAACTCATTGGAATCTTGAAAAGTATTAAAATTAATTAAATTATTTTACTAACTTCCAAACTTTGATTTTTTGACAATTTTTAATGCAATACACAATACAGTAAAGGTTATATATATTTAAATTTAATAGTTTCTGAATCTATCAAAAATATATTCGAGCTATTAAAGACAATGTTTAAATAAAACACTGGATGATAATCTTTACTGCATTTATTGACGTTAAACGTCGAATTATAAAGTTTATAAACGAAGTAAATGTACAGACGCCAAGTATAAATAATTCTTTGAAAGTAATGTAGTTATTAATATAGGATAATCTCTTTGAAATGTATCTTTGTTGATATAATACAGCCATTTTTAGGCAGCAAAATAATTTGCGCAGTCATTTGTAAATCTTTGCTTTAACGTAAATTTTTAAGACGATCGTTTGTAATATAAATTTATTACATATTTACATTACTAATCTATCTAAATAAAGGAACAAAGATTACTAGAAGTAATCAATGGATCATAATGTTATTAGTAAAAGCAAAATCTAGAAAATATTACACATGATCTACTTAAAAATTCATCGTTTATCAGTCTGTATATTTATTTTGTTTACAAATTTTTCAGATAATAAGCGAAGAAAACAAATACTCGGCAAGAAATATGTCTATTGTAAATTCCCTTTAATAAATGGGATGCAAAATTACTTTATAATGACTGAAAAATATCACATAGAAAATAGAATCAATATTGACTTTCTATTATTTCTTATGCAAATTTTAAAATTTTAAAACTCATTCAATCTTTACACTGTTCATTTTAAATGGTGTTCTACTTTTTCTGAATAAATTTTTTGGTTTAAATTTTAAAAATGCATTTTCTTTTTCATTTTAAGAACGAATAATTCTATATAAACAAATTTATGAAATTAAAACATATTTATAATTTTTATGATCTTTTTAAAGAAATGTATTAGATAAATAAAAAAATTTGTTTTTACACTGATTGCATACATGTCCATCTCTGCCTCAACCTTAAACTTTAATCACAGCAACACACCTTCAACGACGCCACATGGTTTTTGATGAAATCACCTTTAAGGAACTTTTTTCACTCGCGAATAAACAGAGAGAAAAAAGCACGAATTGCTCAGTCTAGTGTGATGTATGTAGATCGACCAGAGCCAAGCGGCGGAGGAGAAAAAAATAAAGACCTACTAATACTCTCAATTTTCCTCACTAAACATTATTTCTTTCATTGTTTTTCTTGTAAATAGTAATACAACACAATAAAAAAATCCTTACGTTCGACTTCTGAATAACCTCTTTTGTACAGTATGTAAATGCCGAGCGATATTAGCGATAGTATTTAGAGGGTCTCTCAACAATATTGTGAGCATAACCCCGTCAATTTCATCGTTTTATTAAAGATTGTTAAATTTGTTCATTTATACAATGGCTTAATTGCTTCTCTTGGGCTTTTGGTAAAATGAAGCATCACAAGAGCACAAGACGTCTCTCTCCTTTTGTGGCGAACGCAGGTCATGAAAATATCAGCAGCGAACGGCCGTGTATTCTTTTCCTTTTTTGTTGCGGTGGTATAATATTACTCCCCTTCTATCTCTCTTTCGCACCCGTTGCCTTCTTTCTCTCGTTTTCGTCTTAAAGGCGGTTTACTGTTTCAAATGTCTACGACCGAGTGATTCACCTGGTCGCATGAGCGGAGATGGGCGAAGGCGGCTGCGGCGGCTGAGGCAGCGGAGGAGGCGTAGAGGACGGCCCCGGTCAAGGCTGATTCTGATGGAAGGTGTTGGGTAGGTGAGGCCTACCCTCGAGTTTCGTGTAGTCGAGATGGAATTCTTTTGCGACTTTACGCCAGTTTTGCGCATCGAAGTAATAGTAAGTACCGCGCTCGTACGTCGAGGTCTTCTCAACGAGTCCGAGGCCCGGCGCCTGCGTTATCCACACCTTTTCTTCCGTGTGATATCGCCACTCTCGAGTATATCTAAAATTTTATTTACAATTATAAATCAATCTTGAAAAATACTAGCAATTAAACATCATTATATTTTTGTTTAAGTCAAGACTATAAAAAGATGTTTAGATAATTTTTAGAATTTTCTTATTCAAATCAACGAATTTATAAATTCGTCTACTTTAATGAAATGTACGTTATTAATTTAAACATTGAAACACATATATTAAAAACAAAAGTAAAAAGGTACTTACAGTTCTGCTGCAGCTGCCAATTGCAACACATCTCCAACATTCGTGTAAAACATGTAAAATAAGAGATCGTCCTTATATCGATTTAACTTTACAGGTGCCAGTTTATCCCTAAAAATACAAAGTAAGTATAGCAATATGTTGCAAGACACCTAATATTGGTCCCCGCGAAGATTGGTAATCACCTGATGGAAGCATTAATGAGGTACTCTGGTGGAACGTGAAAGTCTATATCTTGTGGTCGACAAGGCGTCTCCGCCCAAGGTCCGCCAAAATTTTGATACAGGTTTTCCGGCGAATTGAGATTAAGGCCAAGCGCCGTAAGATCTTGGCCTAACGCTAACGTTACGAGATTAGGGTCCGTTTCAGCTGCTCTAATGAACGTCAATAATCCTACCATTCCAAACTGATCTTTAACCATACTTGCTGGTATGTTCGTTACTTTACCTAAAATTAAAACAACATGAGTTGAATATTTTTTTTTGTTTTTGTTGACATAAACATTAAAAATTTCTAATTCTAAATAAAAATTATTGTACAAACCATCAGGCGACGTTTGAATGCCTTTTTTACTTGACGGTGATTTTTCGGAATTGGATGTCCTGTTCGCCTGCAGCACATCTGGACTGAGTTCTGGACCCAAACCTACCGCCAATCCTTTATCGCCGGACATAACACTGCCTCCAGGCGATGGACCGTCCCTACTCTGTGTTCCTGGTAAGGCAGGAAAATCTTCCGAACTCATCGTGAATTCGCTTGCTTCCGACGTTGGTTGTTTGACCATTCCAACTGAAAATATTTAATAATAATCTACTTAGAATGTAAAATAAAACTGTAGTTATTTCAGAATAATTATAAGAATTATTAATTGAAAATTACTTTCTTTCAGTTACTTATACTTTGTTTTTAACAAAGAAATGGAGAATAAGAAAAGATTACATACCATAAGGTTGTTTACCCGGCATGGGACTAGGCTGGGGCATAGAAGAATCTCCTTGCCCCCGGTTAGTTAACGAAGGGAATTCAGAAAGGTCAAGTAGTGGAGGTGTACTTGTATCGCCTCCACCACCACCCGTGCCACTACCAAATGCTGAATGAAAATTGTTGATAGTACCTTGAGATCCGTAGTTACGATTTTGTGGTATTCCAAAACCGCTCATACCACCCATTGGATTAGTGTTTCTAAAAGTAATAAAAAAAATTATTTGAAATATGTCTGTCTGTACCTCAGTTTCCAAAGTAATACTTCTGCCAATAGTTTAAAACAGATTTAATTTATGGAAGATATTTTGATATTACAAAAAAATATTTCAATTTTCATGAGATAAAAATTTAAATTGAGGTCATTTATAATGCTTTTTAAAATTACTAATAGTAGAAAGAATGTATTTATTTCAGAGATTTATTTTAGAAATTGTAATAAAAATTATTAATAATTTTATGTTTATTAATTATACAAATAAAACAAAGCTTTGTAGTTTTTAACAAATTTTGATACTCTTATTATGTCTATTTTTAACTTATAAATATGATTGGTTTTGAGATCATTTTAACTTGGTGTATAAAGCTAATAGTGTTTATGTAAAAAAATCTAATCCAAACATAAATAATGACTTACCCTAAAGTTGGCATATTACGCCTATCACCAGTGAAAGCTCTCTGACCAAACAGTCCCCTACTGTTCATAGGAGAAAGCTGCTGCTGCTGCTGCTGCTGTGTCTGATGGTTGGAGGTTGGTTGCGCACCGCCCACTGCTGCTCCACCTGGGTGATACGATAAGTTTGGCCCAACGACTGCAGAATTTCCCGCACCAGAAGTGCTCGTGGATGAGCCTGAGAACATGCCGGACGTTGGAGTGACATGACCCGCGAGGGTCGAAGAATTTAAACCGCTTGCACTGCCTGCTCCTCGTGTAGCTAGACTCGCATTAGCTATACTCCTTGGTGGCTGCTCAAAATTCAAATTGGCCATAGCCCGGCGGGCTGCACTCTATGTCCTTAACTCACTGCTGCTTCTACACTAGACAAACAAACAAGCAATCACACATTACAAACTCCACGCTCCAAAACAGATGCCCACATCCCCAAGCAAGAGTCTCCCAACGCGACCTTATTACATATGCAATAACAGACAGTCATCATAACCAATAAAACAAATATTTGTGAGCAGATAAAAATATAAATGAAAAGCCAGTGGAAAAGTACGCAACCGTGTCGGGCCGACAACATCTGATCGGGAAAAACAAGCCAGGCCGCTCGCTGGGCCCCGGCGACTCTCGGCTCTCGCCGAAAAGCGCGAAAATGCCTCCTCTCCTTTTCACAATATCAAACTTTATCAACGGCCGTGTAACAAAGGTGCAACATATACGTCTCTATCTCTGTCCCACTCTTTCTCTCTCTCTCTCTCCTTCCCCCTTATCCAAAAACACTTTGTTTGGGTGGCGCGCGCGCGGGCTCGTATACCTCCTAGACTGCCTTCGTCGACATTCCAACGGAGCGTCCAGGAACCCAGCGGCCAGGACTATATAGGTATCCAGCGCAGCGGTAGTCTATATACACGATGAAGCCCTGAGAGAGCGAGAGAGAGCAGAGGACGATTCGCGCGGTGTATGTGTGTGTGTGTGCTCTCTATGTGTGTGCGTGTGTACTGTATTACTGTCTCTCTCTCTCTCCCACCTCTTTCATAGCGCGCGACTCGCGAGCGCGGGTGTCTGTGTGCGTGTCTCTGTGAAGCGGCGCGCGCGTGACGACGACGGAGAAGACGAGGATGGTCCCTCAAGTGTAATAAGAGCGCGTAGATTAAAAGAGTCCAGCTTACGCACTATGCTGCCTCTCCTCGCTCTCCTCTCGGGGCTCATCGCTACGGCGACGAGGTAGCGGCCATGCTGGCAGGACTGCTGCTGCTGCTGCTGCTGCTGCTGCAGGCTAGACGACGGCGACGACGACGGTGACCGCTGCTGCTCCTTAGGATGACCAGCGGACGATTCATGCGCCCCAGGGTAGTAGCGTCAGGTCCGGGGCCCGCCGGCCTCTCTCCGCTGCTCCTCCTGCCTGCTCTCTTTGGCCTCCTCTTCTCCTTCGCGATTTACTTGTTATTATTATTATATTTCTCTCGCTCTCTCTCTCGCTCGCTCGCTCTCTCAGCCTTTGCTTGTTTATGCCACTCGAGAGCCGCGCGCGCGCGCGTGTTGCGGAGCACGTATATATATATATATATATATATGTGTATGTACGACGATGCCTGCGTGCGCCCTTTGGCTCACCGAGGTGAGAGAGAAGAGAGAGCCCAAGAAAATCGGGCTGCTCTCAGCGCGCCTTTGGAGAGCTGTATTTCCAGCGTCGATCGTTTGCTTTTCCTTGTGTTACTTATCTAGACTTCTTTCTTGGCCGCACTTGGAGATCCTGTGTATTCTCGTCGAGCTGGCGCGCGCGTGCGTGTGCTAAAAAGCCCTCTGCGGCAGGCTCGAGTTCGCTCGCTTTCGTTCCGAGGTATATCCTCGCGATGTTGCGCCTGGATAATACAGCTATAGAGCCGCGTATATTTTTCGCCTCTCTTGCGCGCGGCCAGCTCCAGTACCGTACTGATACGTTCGCGTAGTTTCGGGCGCTCGCGCTGTGGTTATCGGCTGCTTCCGCGAGGGCTCGCGAGCGTCGCGAATTTTCGGACCATAGCCGCGCGCGCAGTCGCTGTGTTGTAGCTGCTTGATTTTAGCCAGAATTTTGGGGATATTTTTTGTCAAAGTGGTTATATAGCGGGCAGGTGTCGCTTTATAACGGGTTTGTGTTTTTTTTTTTGCTATGACGAAGAGCGCGGTTTTTGAAAGGGTGAGGAGTTGGCGTTTTGGAGCACCTGCACGAGACTGGGGGGGTTTCGGTTGTTGATAGGGAAGGAAATGGAATTAGCTGCTGATTTTAGGGTTGATTTCGGTGTTGAAAATTGTAGAACTATCTACTTTGCTTCATTTTTAAAATTTTGCATCTACTATAGCGTCTAAATTTCATTTTTTACAGTCCATCATTATTATTACTATTATTAATACTTTACTTTGAATAGTAATATTTATAGCGTCAGCTGGCTTCTTAGAATAGTTATATAGCGTGGAGCCGCATCGACGTGCTGCAGTCTGCACGCGGCTGTCGTTGTGACCATTTGTGACACGAAAATAACCTTAAAGTTTTGCACTGTTTTGTATCGTAAAAAATTTAGTAAACAGATTATTTATTTCGTTGAAATATGAGTTTGAAAACGTCATTTAGATTTACGTTGTACAGAGATTACAATTTACTAAAGAAAAGAAATTTTAAATCTAGCTGCATTTATCACTGTCATAGAACAAATGCAACTAATAAAGATGACAACAAAACAACGCATTTTGGATTTAAAACGATCAAGGAGTCTGAAAAAACGAAAGAAGGTGTGTAATTATTAAATTTTATTATTAAATAAAGTGTTAATAATTAATTTTGTAGCTTACAACCTTTTTTTAATGATACATTATTTTTGTTATACATTATATGGTGGTGAAATCATTGTTTGATTTATTGTTTAATAATCTCGCGAAATCATGAATTAAATAAATCTATAATAATTAGTGTCATATATGAAATATTATTTTAAAAAATAATACATTGTTTCGATAAAACATTTTTTATATTTTGCAGTATATTCAGTATTTGAAAATGTTGCTAATTCATATGACCAAATGAACGATGCTATGAGTTTTGGAATCCATAGAGTTTGGAAAGATTTGTTTATCCAGAGGCTTGCTCCGAATCATGGTTGCAGACTTCTTGACTGTGCTGGTGGGACTGGTGACATAACATTTCGTTATCTAAAGTACTTACAAAATATACCTAATCCTAAAGCTCTCAAAAGTCATGTAACTGTATGCGACATCAATGCTAATATGCTAGATGTAGGACAGACAAGAGCTGAACGACAAGGATATACAGTAGAAAATGGATATGATATTAAGTGGGTTCAAGGCAATGCTGAATGTTTACCATTTGAAAGTGATTCGTATACAGCGTACACTATTGCTTTTGGAATCAGAAATGTTACACGAATTGATAAGGTTCAAGATTTGCTAACTTCATTATTGTATAATTTATATTGATATCAACTTATTTTATTTTATTTTATTGATATTAATTTATTTTATTTTTAGGCTTTGAGTGAAGCTTACAGAGTCTTGAAACCTGGTGGAAGATTTCTTTGTTTAGAGTTCAGTCATGTTAATAATGATTTATTGAGATGGTTAGCTAATTTTCATAAATATTTTTTATCTAATTTAGTTAAATTTCATAAATATTTATATAGTAACTGTAATTTTTAGGGTTTATGATCAATATTCATTTCAAGTGATACCAGTATTAGGGACGCTTATTGCTGGTCAATGGCAACCTTACCAATATCTTGTTGAAAGTATTAGACGTTTTCCTAAACAAGAAGAATTTAAGGTAATATGACTTCCTTTAAAAATATGCCATATTAAATTTATAAAAAGTATTTTGTCAAACAATTATATGTTAAATATTTACATTTTTATTTTTAGGATATGATAGCCACTGCTGGCTTTAAAAGAGTAACGTATGAAAATTTTACTTTTGGAACTGTAGCTATACATATAGGACACAAGGTATAATGATTGAGCAGAGAATTTTTTTTTCTATTTTTTGACTGTGTGCAATATTTTTGGTAAAAACATAAGATAAGGATTAATTAATTTATAAAATCATTTAAAATCGTAATTTTTAAAATTTTTATTTGTACAAATGTTATAAAACTTAAAAAATCTGTTTAACATTATTATCTAAAACATTATTTTTACCAGTATTGTAAAAATAACTTAATAGTAATAAGACAAACATGTGAATATCAGAAAAATATTTTTCGATATTCTTATTACTATTGAACAATGTATAATTCTACCAAAACTGAAAAATGTGTGAATACAAAGTAAGCTATGTAAATAAATAGCATTAGTTTTTTACATTAATGAGGCGTGTTATAAATTTATTCGATTCTTATCGCTATCGCGATAAGATCTTTGGCCGACGGTATTTATCTAACACAACATACTGCTATAGAAATTTACTGAATTACTTGGCAATATAAAAGATTTTGGTAATCTTAGAAAAAAGCATTTGTATATGCAGTTATTAATTAATTAATGACGTTCAAAAAATGTATATAAAAAAATAAACTTACATACTGTGATTGTAGCGAATTCTCATTTCGCTTGGACGGCATTTTATTAATTGGGTCCATGAATGGTGATTTTTGTATAAAAAGAGTCTAATAAACGTCTTTTTAATATAAATAATATAATTAATCTTATTAAAAGTCACAATCATTCACCATAATTGAACCCAATAACGCTTTACAAATACTATTACAGATCTTAACTAATAAGTTTTTTATTAAATGGAATTATTTTTATGTCTTATATAATTCATATTATGCATTTTATTAAAAATTTACTTTTTAATTTGCCTTTCAACTTTTTATAAATATAATTGAAACATGAAACTTTTAGATGAATATCACATCACTGAAAATTATTAAGTGCATTCAAATTTGTTTTTGAATTATTAAGTGTATTGCAATCTATTTTAATCAATGTGATGGATTTTTCACTTAAAAACTATTGTAATCATTCTTTTTGTTACTATATACAAAGTGATAACAATCTTATTTAATGACAGTATAAAAATTTTTCAAAGAACACTTTTTTTAACTTTCCTACTTCACTATTTTGTAATTCAAATATTATATAAAATTTTTAACGTTAGATATTCTAACCATTGTTATTAAAGTAATCATTTTTGAGATTCAATATTTATTTTCACAAGTTAAAAGTTATAGCAAAAACTATAATAGGACGGAATTATTTGGACGGAATAATTAGTTTTGCGCGAGTTTTGTGCGCATCTAATGCACATAGCGTCAAAAAATCATTCTTATATATAACACTAAAAAGCTTTTGTACTCGACACTATCTATTGCCTCTATTAAATTTGTACAAATGCCCCGATAATTTTGTATAACATTTCCAATTTGTGCCTTTAATACAAATTTTAGAGAAATTTGACATGCTATGTCAGTAATTAAGGCGTGTTCTAATAGAAATAGAGCGGCCTTTAAAACTATTTGTTTCTACAGTATAAAAACATTTAGACTTTTATAGTTACAACTTTTTTGCAGAAATAAAAGACTTGCGTAGTTACATGTCCTTGATGTGAAATTTTCTGCATGGAAGAAACACTTTTCACATACATACATTTCTTTTTAAGAAATTTTATAATTAAATTTGTTCGTACTTAGAGATATAATAGTTTAAAAACTTTTTTCTTAAAAATTTATATAATTATAAAAACGTGAATGATAAAATTTAATTCGAAATGTGAAATATCAGTTTTTGAGATTCTTGCAATTTTTTAAATTCATGCACAATGCAAAAATCTGCATCATTAGTTTTTCTATTAATAATAGAAAAAAATCTTGTAAAATAGATTTTTGAAAAAAATTGAATCTTTTTCAAACACTAGCCTACTCCTAATTCTTGTGTTCGCATATATCGTATGACGGCAACGAGAACATTTAAAGTTATAAAGAAGTAACCAGGCGAAGCTAGAAGCATGGCTGCATTGTAAATTGGACAGTATGGACATTGGGAACTTCCACAAACTTCGCATATATTTAAGATGTAGGTTGGTAACGCGTCAAATATCGTTTCATTAAATCGTTCTGAAAAGTACAAACAGAATAATTTAGAATAATTTTAATAAAATATATAGATATTTTTATATTTTATTCAAAATTCTTATAAATAAATGTAGTTTCTTAAAGTTTTTCTAAAGTAAAGCACTTTATCTTTTCATTAAAATTTTTAAACTCCTTACCTGGTGCATAGTAATCATAGACACGGATGGGAAGATATCTAGACATATTAGCAACTGGAAGCCATCGTTCGATGGTGAAATTAACGCATGTTTCTTCCTCATCAAGATAATCGAAGTAGAAGAGTACTTTGGAGGGTTGGAACCGCGCCCTTTGAAGATTTCTCACTTGTCGCGACTTTATATAACGATCAAGATTTTGCTGTTGAATTATATAGCCCGTTGGAATTGTCACGTCCAGTACCGCCATTCCTGACCTCTCCGATTCATTTTTATTTATCCATCTAAAACATTAATAAATTCGAAATGTTGGTTATTGATACAATACCTGCTGTAACAGTTTGTTTATTAATATACAGGTAATGAAATGAAGTCGTTAAAGTTGCAAATTTATTTTAAGTCACAAGAATATTTTAGTTTTATAAAGTTATGTAAATATAATTTTAATAACTTATTTATACCTTTGACAACTAAGATAAGTGATGTGAGACTGATTTCTCCCATGGAAGTTAGCACGCGTGACTAAATCAAAAGCTGGTACTGGTGGGTTTGTCTGGTATCTCTTTCTGTCTATATTATATTGAACGTGCATTTGCAAAATTGCATAACCTGCACCTCTTGCCTCAACTTTTACAGTACCATAAGCCTCTGGAATCTGTAAGATAAATAGTACTAAAATTATTCAAAGCGTAGAAAACTTTTTTTTTTAATTACGTATATTTTGAAATTGTTAAAACCTTATAATCACAAGAAAAAACCAGTGATATTTAACAAAAATAAACTAAAAGCTCTAACTCAAGCTTTTATTTCATGTCAGTCTCATTCAAATCTTTATTCAAGCACCTGACCCCTCCTTAGTAGTCTCATATCATTAATAGATTATAACATAATTTAAGTAAAGACTATATAAATAAATGTTCAATCAACTCACGTCAAGGGTCTGTAGTCTGGCGAGATTTTTGTTGTTGACTTGCAACGTCGTTGTAGCACCGCCCTTATACGAAACTGCTTCAACCGAGACCGTCAACTGGCTGACGTCCCTGATTCGCGACCTGACTGTATACTCCATGAGAGCCTTCATAGCCCAAGCTGTATCTTGAGTGGACGCCCAGCCACCGTCAGTTAATCTCTGGGAGTTAAGCCACTTAACGATGGGCTCGACCTCAATGTTTTGACGCGCTACATGAGCCATAAGCGCGTAAGCCGTCGTCTCTATGTTCTCTGAGTCGTATTTGTAGGGTAGACGGGGCAATAGGAAAGGCTTCTGATTCTCAAGTTTGTAGGCAGGTTGGGGCACGGATTCGCGACCCCAGTAGACCAGACCACCTTCCTCGCGTCGGTGAGCACGCAACAAGTTAAACGCCTGGTCGGCTGTAGAAGCCTTGGCCTGAAGAAGGGCGTAGGCGACTATGGCTATCTCATAGGGCCGACCTTTCATCTCGAGGAGCTGTAGGTTTTGCTCGAGCCACCTGTTGTGGATAAATTAGGATTTTGAATTTTTTACTTTACATTAATTCTTTACGGTTGTAAAATATGATTGTCGTTAATTATTTTTTTTTATTAATCTTTTTTTATATTTTTCAACAGATTTCCTCATTATATTTAAATATTTTGAAACAAAAATTAAAAATCAATATGAGATAATAAAAACTGACACTATTCATCTTGAATTAAAATTTTACGAAAATAGTAAAAATCACTCATACCTAACAGCGTTGGCAGCCGCGAGAGCTACTCGAGATCCTAACCCATCGGAAAGATCCTTGACAGTCTCTAAAGTTATGAGTACGTGAGCAGTAAGTGATATATTCCGATGCCTATAGTAATATGGCTCTTCGTCGTAGTGCAGAGTACTGTTCATTTTGCGATCAGGCAGCCAGGTGACCTCGTAGAATGAACCCTCGGGTGTCTGATGGTCGAGCAGCCAGTTGACTGCCTGAGCTATGACTTGAGGATCAATGTAGAGGTAATTTTCCCATTCGTAAAAGCTTGCCTCCTCAAAGATGCGTACGCAGGAGGCGGTGAGCCAAACACTTGGCGATGACTGGTTCCAGTCGCTACGGAAAAGAGAGAACGAGCCATCCGGATTCATAAAAGAAAGTTGACGTTGGTAGCCAATGTTCATGAAGTGGAAGCTCTGCTTCTCCTGGGTGAGGTTGCGCTGATTGATCAGACGCATATGCAGGGTCGTATACATGTTTACTGCGAAGCTGAACATTGTTTGTTCACCGCAATCCATTGGTAGACCGAGCAAACTCGTTGCATTCACAGGCATCGTTGGGAAGATCGGACCCACAACGTCACCAACAACACTGAAAAAATAAAAATGATCGTTAAAAAAAAATTGCAAAATTGTAATTGATATTTTATGAATATGTTAGAGTAGAGTAAAAGTCTCACCTGATAACAGCTTTATTAGATCCGAGAATATAATAACGTTCCTCCTCGTAGTTGACCAGCGGATCCTTAGTGATGTTGACGTGCATGTGTTGGAAGACGTAAGCACGATTGCTGAGATCCAGCAGAATCGATTGATGCCTGTACTGCGGCAGGCCGTCAGCCTCTACATGAAGCCACTTTGTGCTCGAGTCAACACCGAGCAAAGTCTTTGCATAAACATGTACCTTTATATCACCTAATCGTACTGGTACGATTGGAATGTAGACGATTGAAGCATCCTGAGCTGGTATCCAGATAAAGAATTGATGTTCACCGAACGAGGTTCGCGGCCTATAAGACTGCACTATACCATTGTCCTCGACATGTACAAATTTGTAGTCTCTTGAATCTATCAAATAGATTGCAATTTTAGTAAATTAATTTAGATTAAACATAAACAAAATATAGTTTTTATAAAAGAGCAAAATATAATCTAAGAAGACATGATCATATACCTGTTAAAACAACTGTCGCCTCGATGTTGTAGCGCATGTAGTTGAAGACGGAAACTCGAATACCGATCTGTTCTCCCTGTCTACTATGTGTTGGCATTTCGACGTTAATATAGAACGGTAAAATAGCTATGTACTCTATCGGTTTTGGCAACATGCCAAATCCAGTAGTGGGGCTCATGCCGAACGCAGTGATCATCCACTGAACCGGTGTCTTGGGCACATCGATGTTGAAGATAAAGCGTCCGTGCGGCCCGATGTTTACATCTTTCCACAGCCAGACATTTTCGTACTGTCGCTGGATACGATTGAAACGCCACTTTCTAAATTCGGCTATATCGGTTGCGTTACGCTAGAAGAATGATTAAAATTTCAGTGTTCTTATTTGTAAAAATTTTATTTTAATTGAAAACATTTAAGTTAAATAATATTCACTTTCTCATTAATTTTCTTAAAAAATTCAAGATATTTTAAATTTTAACAGATTTAACAAATAATAATGCAAATTGGCGTAGGTATATATAAAATTCTATTTTTAAAATTATTTGTATGCTCTTCAAACGATAAATATTAATTTATTATTTACCAAAGGACAGTTTGCCTCGTCGGTGCCGTCGTCACAGTTCCTGACGCCGTCGCACCTTTGCTCCACTCTGTAGCATTTGTTTGTAAGGCACTCGAGAAAGCCGAGAGTTCGGTTACAAAACTCCGGCCGTCTAGGAATGATAGCGTCGGTAAATACGACCAGACCCACATATTCCAAAGTACGATTGGCGTCTATACCGAAGGTCGAGGATGGGAAGAAGACTACCTCGTCGGGATCTCCAGAGTGATGGAGCCAAGTGTGCGTCTGCGTGCCATTGGTCTCCTCGCCAAAGTGGGACATTTTTTCGAGGACGTAGGCATATGTCAGCTCGTTGCCGGCCTGCATTGTGTAGAATGAGCGGTCGATTCCTGAGAGGGCTACGTAAGAGCCCGGCTCACCATAGATCGCCACCTCAACATTTTCACCAGTGCGAGCTTTCTTGTTGTTGATAAATATAGTGAAATTGTTGCGCGAAATTCCATTTACGGGGAAAGTAAGCGAGTCGGCAACTACTTCACCGTATCGGCCTACGTAGTAAACAACGACCGTAGCAACCGGTGCCATCTCGGCGCTCAACGGTATGGCGAATGTCTTGATGGATTGCTGCATACGCTCGTCACTGGCCAGCAGAATCGTGCCTTTGGACATGATGACGTAATTAAAGCTCTCAAAGTAGAAGTTGCCCTGAACGTGAAGCACGAGGTACTCGCCAACCTTGGCTTTTTCCGTTGTCGTCCAGACCTTGATATGTTTGTGATTCGGCGACTCGTGAGCGTACATCCAGAGCTCGGCCGTCGTACGGTTGCCCTCGCCGTCGGTAAAATCCGCGTAGAAGTGCATCGTATGAATGTCATTAAGTAGTTGTTGGGCTCGTTGTGGATTATCTAAGAGACCAAGCTGTGATATGAGGTCGACATTCAAAGACCAAATGGCGTCATTCTCGGACGAGGGTTTGAGCCTCTTGACATCGATGGATCGCGAGCCGCTGGTCCTCATGGCGATGTCGCCGCGTATCTCGAGCACCGCGTTACGCAGCTGTCTGCCGGTTAGCGGAGAGCCATCTTGATATGAGGCTACAAGATTCAGGTCGAAAGGCATGCCTGGTTTGAAGATCTGAGGCGAGCCACCGAAGAATTGGATTTTTACTTGAGAATTGTAGATTCGGCACGTCGAGTAGCCGACAATTATTTCTTGGAGGAAATGCTCGCCAACGGTGGCTGTTACCATCACCTCCATGCCATCGCTTGGACTTGGCAAGTACTGTAAGAGCTCGTGCATGGGGTACCTGAATCTGAAAATTAATATTTACTATTGTTAGAGATATTTCAGATTGTTACATTTTAATGTTTTTTTTTTTAATTTATTAACAATTATTGGATTTTAAAAAATTATGTCAGAAAATAAAGCTTTCAAAAATTACCAAATTGTGTAAGTAAAAAAATCTATTAATAATTGTATAATAACACATTTTATAAATTCAATTTTTAAACGAACTCAATTACTACGTACTTGTATGTTCCATTAAAGAACCTGAGCACCGGTATAGACTCCTGATATACATTTGGTGGCCTGAACCACGCCGGGTAATACTCGTCGAAATTGAAGTACCGATCGGCCACGTTCTCAAGCGCACCAGTCGTCTGTCTATACCTATCGATGGGCCTGAAGGTCGCTTTCAGTGTCAAGTTACCCTTGACCGGCGCACCGGAAGTATAATTAGCCTGCACAATACCGTGGATGTACTGTTCGGTCTCGAAGAAGAACGCAGGCATGGTTACGTTGACCTCGAAACGCGTCTGGTAGTACTCCTCGACGTAGATAGACTTCTCCTCGATCTGACCGTAGGCTATCACCTTGATGATCCACTCGCCAAAAACTGGCTGGTCGGAGAGCTGGTAAGAGAGCGAGACAGTTCCAAGGTTGGATTGACGACTGAGCCATCGACGCATGATACGACGGTGCGGGTCGAGCATGTGCACTTCCACCGTTTCGTCGAAGGCTTTCAGCTGGGTGTTGATGGGTATTGTGCGGAATCTTACGATGGAAAAGAGAGTCTTAGTTATAGATTTTGTTGAAGATTTAATTGGATAATATATAGCTGAATTGTTTTATCACTTGTACATACTTATCATTTATTTAATTAATGTACTTAGTAACAGCGATTGTTTAATTTTTTAGAAATTGTAAGAATAAAATATTTTTGTTCATAAAATATTATTAGTTCAAACTTCGATGTATATTAAAAACTCATTATGATATATGAGACGATTTGACGTTATGACATCACCATATATGATTTTTAAACCGCTGCTTTATCTTCTACTTTAAAAGTCTGCGATTTTAATTAGAAAAAATTGAGGTATGCCGAGGTCATATGAAATAGATAATCAAAAATATTAAAACAAAAGATTTTATAGTAATCAGCATAATTAAAATCTTAAAATAAAATCTTTTAGTGTCACGAGTTTTGAAAAATAAAATACTTTGATTAATAACAGAATAAAAATTAAAACTATAGGGCAACCCTAAACAAATGTAATTTATCACCTATTTCTTAAAAAATTTCGCATAAAAATACATCAATAAATTAAACTTTTCAGATTATTAATCAAAATAACATTAAATCAAGTGCACTTATAATACACCAAAGATAATTTTACAGTCTGTTGCAAATTCCGGCTTCGCCCAACTTCGATCAGCCCATCAGGCGTGGGAAAAAATCAGCACAAAGTCTAGCCAAGCGTAACCCGCATCCTGCTTATACGCACCTGATGGTCTGTCCCTGCATATAAACCGGCTTGTCGCACTGTATGAAAATGGTCATCGATCTCTGGGTGAAGGCAAGCCTGGTCTCGTTGATGAAGGCCAGACCTCCAGTGAGTGTGTTCGAATTTCCCTCGATGCGGAGCCTGTAGTCTCCTGGTACTGACGTCTGAGGCATGCGCATCAACAGATTTTCAGGTATGCCCTGCTGGACCTCCTGGAAGTCCGCGGCGATTTCGACGCCGTTGCGCTGGATCGAGGCGCGCACTAACATTGGCAGCGGGCTCTGCAGGATGTTGACGGCGACACGGTAGACCTGGCCGGGGCGCACCATGCGCGAGGCGACGATGAAGTACGAGCTGTGGGAGTGGATAGCTGGGTTAGTTGCTTATGCGGTTTTGTTGTGGGGAAGGTAGAGCATTTGAAGTATGATGAGGATACTCTTGTTGTGTTTTTTTGGGTTGTTCGGATTTTGGATGATAAATTTTTTGTTGAAATTCACGAATAATGAAACTCGAAAATGTCGCTTTTAAATAAATTTTTCATTTATTGTTAATTTATAAATTATTGAGTAGATTTATTTTAAATGCCATATATGTATATCAATGTAGCAGGTTCTAACTTTTTAATATAGCACACTGAGAAACCCAAGATAGTAAAAATTACGAGGTAGCTGGTAAAAATTACCAACCCACACAGTAAAGCGATCACAGACTGTCAAAAGGAAAATTTT
>JAPYZB010000191.1:0-26324 GCA_030522745.1 Eupelmus kiefferi | reverse complement strand
GAAAAACAACATCAAATATTGTATTGTTTTTAATTATATTTTTTATTTATTGATTTTTTGTTAACAATGTATGTTTTCCTTAAACTTTTTCCCTAGTTAAAATTATGTAGGAAAATATTTAAAATATATGTAACAACCTGTACATACAAAATTAAAAAATTTAGAATAATGTTATTTATACAACTATAAAAATATACAAATATATAAGAAATTTTTTAGTAAAAATGTATATATAATTTTTCTGGTTTGCTTAAAACTAATAATATCAGTTTTATAAACGTACAACTAGTTCTGTTCCAGAATATTCTGGCAAATTCAGTTCATAGGCTTTTTCAAGCTTTTTAGGCACAAATCTACCTCCCAGATAATGGTGTTTTCCTGCAAAGCTATGAGCACAAAGTTTTGGTGCTGTTAGTGAAATTAGCATATCTGGTTTGATGCCACCATCTTCTGGTGCACCACTTTCAACATTCCATCCAGATGGAATATCAACACTGCATATCGGTGCACTTGAGTTTTTCAAAATGTCAATTATTGGAACAAAATCAGGCCTAACTGGAGGTTTAAAACTAAATCCAAACAAGGCATCTACTATAACTTTATAATTCTTTGTATCATTTATATCTGTTGATGATTCTAAAATTGGAATATCATTTTCTGTACATTGATGAAGAAGATTGTGATACAAAGTATTGTTTGTTCTTTTCGGATAGTATATCTTTGGAGAATATCCAAAAAGTTTTAAATGTCTAGCACAAACTAGACCATCTCCCCCATTATTTCCTGGACCGCAACAAACTAACACAGAATTATTGCCATCAGCAGTTACTGGATAACACTTTGCGATAGCAATGGCACAGCTTTGACCAGCCAATTCCATTAGCTGATCAACACTAAATTTGTATTTCTCAAATAAATCTTTATCAACATTGATAGCTTCTGTTTGATTTAGATATTTCACCATTTTTTGAACTTTTGTTGCACTTAATTTATTTGCTGTAGTGCAAATAGAATTTATAGAATTTAATGAAGAAGTCTTTAAGATTTTTGATAATATTAGCTTACGAGAAAATTGGAGAACAACCTGACGCATTGATCAAGATAATGTATTCAGTCTTACTTACTTTGATAAAATCGTTCGTTCAAATCTGAAAGAAAAATATGCCGGTTAATTGTAAGGTTAATTTATAAGATTAAGCCGGTAAATTTATTTTCTACGACTATACATTCATAAATTTAAACAAGTTTTAATTAAAATAATTTTTTAATTTACTTACGATTATGGTTTGTTATAAAACTTTATAAAATAATAATTCAACAACTACTTTGTAAGTAACAGGCGAATTGAGTTTGTTTTGATATGAAAGATGAAACTGACGACTACAATATATACAAGTCATAGCCGCGACCGGCGAATACTTAGACTGGTGTCGACATCTGTTGCAGATAAGTCTTACAGATGAGATAAAACAGTGCAGAGAATTTTTCAATTTATTCACGTAAACAAATTTTCAAAAAAATCTATTTTTCAGTTACAAATATAAAGAAACTATAGAATCCTATAAAATGCGATAAGTTTATTTGATTTTCCGTATTGAATTTGCACTATTTTTTTTTACAAATTTATTTTTTTTTGTTAAATTGCATACTAAAATTAAATAATTTATTGTGGACATCTAAAAGAATTATTGTTTATTATAAATTATGTACTTATAATTTTACAGGCGTACTTGGGTAAATGTTGCAACGTTTAAAAAGCGATTTAATACACAATATTACAAAATTTTATGAATCACATTAAAATTAATGGACCTAAACATCAATATATATTTATTTAATATACTCTTTCTTGAATTACAATATACATTTGAAGTAAAAGCTATAGCTCTTCATTTTCATTGATAAGTCACAATTACTAATTAAAAAAGTAATGAAAATATTCATTACCCTATTGAAATTGACTTTTGCATTCTTATTATTGTAATTTACTTCGATTCTTTTTTAACTAATACAGCGAAGAGCCAGAAGAAATTAGACGGGTACACACGATATCTACAAAACACGAAAACCACCCCCAACAAACACAGTTGCCGTTTGCTTTATCAAAATTTCCTTAATCTCACAAAAACTTAAAAAAAAAGAAAAAAAATGCAAACAGCATGCATCAAGTGCATCAACACTAAAACTCTCGCAAACGAGGCGCTAAGAACTCTAAATACATATACATCAAACCGTTAATTTCCACCAGTCAATTAACCATTCGAAAACTCCTGCCGCCGTAACTGCACACGCGAGGGTAAAGAGACCTGCGCACTGCTTTATCGATTCGAACGCGCAACTCGCAACCCCCGCATCAGAAACAGCCCCAATAAGACGCGTCGTCAGCCCGTGAGCTGCGTGCGTGCTCTCCTTTTCCCTCGCGCGCAGGCTGCTTTTACTGCAGTCATACTAAACACAGCAACCTGCTTGCAAACAGTCGAATTTTCATCCGCTTTGACATGGATCAGTGATGGAGAGGTCAGGTTTAAAGTGGAATAATGGCGGGATCGCAGCGGACACGGGGCGAGTTGACTGATCACAGCTGGAACGTCGAGGAGTGTTTTTGAAGCTGAGGAAACTTCCAGAGAGGCTGGAGTCAGCGCGGAGTACTGCACACAGGGTTGGACGAAAATAGCGCAATCACGGAGCCCCCAGCGTTTTGTAAGGTAGATGTGACATTTATTATATGTGGGTGGTATGGTTAATTGTAGGTTTATTGTATGACGCTTATATAGCGGTGCGTTATGCGTTTGAGTAGCTGTTGCGTGTTGTGTATGCGTGCGAGCGCTAAGTTTTTAATAAAGTAGAGCAGGTTAATTAATGCTGCTGTTGACGTGGGGTTGAAAACATTTGGGTCTTTAATGTTGATCAATGGATATATCAGTTTGTTGCGCTGTGCAGTTCCACTAGGCTAGCTTTTATACGTTTGGCACGGTTATTCGAAATTCTCATTGATGAAGAAGCTTGGAAGAGTATCCGATGAATGGTCTGAATTAACGTATATGTGCTGGAAATGATGTCATTGTGCTTGCGTTAATTTCATCGATTAAGTAGTCAAAAGAATTATTAGAACTGAGTTCAAATCGGTTTATAGTGTGATCAAAGGAGTTATTATGATTAATGTATTTGAATTTTAGTTATATTTAAAAAACTTAATGATTGTTTTTAATGAAAATATGTAACGATTTTTACAAAAATTATTGAAGTTCATAAATTGCTAAGCAAGTTATTATTTTAAGTTTTGAAACAATTTTTTAAGAATTATTCAAGCTATTTTAGATCATAGAACATATAAGAATAAAAGCAGCGCTTTTATAAATTTATTTTTTGCTTTTTAAATAATATAAATTATATTTATTTGTCTTATAAACTTTCAAAAGAAGCACATTTTTATAAAGTTAACAAGCGGGAAATTACATAATTTTCAGAAACAATAAATGAATTTGCGATAAATAAAGTAACTTAAGATAATTTTAATTTTTTAAAAAAATGACGAGAGATCTTTTAGATAGAAGAAAATTAAAATACAAGTTTAATGAAAATTTAAAATTTCTACGTTTTTTTGAAAAACTGTTTAAAAACTAACTCCACGATAAATAGCTATTATTTTTGCGCGAAACGTTCCCAATGATCTCGAAATTAACTATCGAGTCGTAATTATTTAAATACTAAATCAATTTAAGAGAATAGCTTTATATCAATGATTAATTGATAAAAAAAATTCATAGTTATATATTATTTGCTAAGCGTAACGATTTAAATATTACTTTGTCATTTTTTCGATAATAAATATCATTTAACGATTTCCATTCTTCCTAAGAATATACATTACCTGCGAAACTCAAATTAATTTTATCGCGAAGAATTATTTATTTATTGTTGGTTTTCTCTGCTTTGGATCCCATACTATATTGATTTCCATAGTTAATATGGAAAGTATGCATGGCTAGAAAATAATTGTATTGAGTTTATTGTTATAATTCGTTATTGAATTATTTCGGTAGTTAAAAATCTAATAGCAGCTAGTTATAAAACTCTGCTATATAAGTAGAACTGGAATTAAATTAGAATCAGTTTTAATATTAGTTATATTTTATTTTATTAACAATTATTTCCAAATAATTTAGTTGTCAGAAAAAATTAGTACGATTTTTTAAATTATTTTTAATTTTTACCGCAAAAATTTTAATGCAGTCGTACTGTACATGTTGATTTTAGGCGTCAGAGTTACTGGAGTACTGGATGGTCCGATCGGAATCCGTGAGGACTCATTTTACCCAGGAAAGATAATTTTCAGTAAAAATGGAATTTTTTAGAGCAGTTTTATATTTTTGCTGTATATAGAAGCTTCTGCTCGTACTTTTACATTTGCTAAATTAGACAATTATTTACAGATATAGATAATATAGAAATTCAGTGTAGTCAATGTAGTTTATAGAAATAATTTGATGTCATTATTTATAAATGTAACTCGTCTTAAGTTTTTTCGTAACTTCACGCCCTCGTAATTATGTAATTATGAAGTTGTGACAAGACAAACTTGTTTTTAAAACGCCGAAGTTATAAAATAATAAACATATCTTATTTTAAATTTAATATGGAAAAGAATGAATATAATATAATCATAGCTAAAATTTGTATAATTTGTTCTTATTTTAGAATAGAAATTTTATTAACAATATATCGTAGCCTAAAAAAGCATAGATTAGTTCTACTCTAATACTGATTATTTTAATTAATTATAATAATTAATATTAATATGTAATTATAATTTTAACATCTTTCGGTATTTTAATTTATTTCGGTTGATTAGTTTGTGTAAGAAAAAAGATTCATAAATTAAAATTAGACCAATACATAGATAATATTTTTTATTATTTATTACAAATTAAAAGTTTTCGCTGTATCAAAATTTTAAAACTCTGATGCGTTTCCGTTCATTCCGCGTGTTTCCGAGACTCGATACAAACTAATCCATTCAATTAAGAGCAAACTGTAAAATAAATACTCACTTGGCCCTCAATATCAAAATTCTACCCCAATAAATAATTCAAAATCCGATCCGAAAAATCGAGTCGCGTGAAACTAACCCACAACCCAACCATCAAACTACAACCTGCACCCTGCTACTTCTACAGGTATACCCGGTGAGCCCGGTTACGGGTCCGGGTTCGGCCAAGTCGGTATGGGAGCTGAGCCCCGACCCGGACATGGTTGGCCACCTGCTGCCCAACAGTCCGCTCTCAGTGGCGACGAGCCACCAGAGCCAGAGCACCTCCAAGAGCTCGAGGCTCGGGGGTCGCGCCAGGAACGGGCCCGACGACAACGTCTACGCGGACGAGGCGGCGCCTGGTCAGGGACCTACAGATGAGACCAAGCGCATCTTCGATCTGCTGCGCGCTGGGTAATTTTTATGTGGATTCTTTTGGATTTTTGTTTTGTGCAGGTTTTTCAGTTTTGTAAAAATATTTCGTTAAGTTTCCTAAAATCTGAAGAAATTTTCCGAAAAAGTATATTAGCTATTTTTACTCTGGACTCAAAAAGGAGTTTTTCAGTTTTAAAATCGGAGACTCTCTTTTATAACAGAGTTAAATTTGCTATGAAGGAGTTTCAAAAATTATTTTATTATATCAAAATTTATGGAGTTTTTCCTTTCCATGTATCAACGGAGTTTTAGCTCAGCTGAATTAGGAAATTTAACGAAATTTTATTTCAGTGTAAGGAGGTGTTTGGAGAGACGATGTGTATATGTAAAATTTGTGTCTTACCATGCACGGTAATTTCTACTGATTTGAAGTCGGGTGTTTATTGTACATGATAATGTAATAGGTGAATGAAATTTTGGCGGAAACATTACTATTGCTGATAAATTTGTTGTTTTCGTTTAAAGGTGGATATAATTGTTGCGTAATTATTAATAAAATAAAAATTTTCAGAGATATAGAGGCCATCGACGATTTGGTTGACAAGAATGGCTCAGGAATACTGAGTGTCAGAGATGAGTGGGGATACACGCCTGCTCACTGGGCTGCTCTCGATGGAAATATTGAAGTATGCATCTTAATTTATCAAATTTATACTAATTAATATGAAAGTATATGTAAATGTTTTATGCATGAAAAAATAGCTAATTTAAGAGAGGTGAACTTTTGCGACAAAATTTATAGCATTTGATATTTAACGGTTTCCGAAAAAAAACTATCGCGATATTAAAATTTTAAAAATACTAATAAATTAAGTCAATATAAATATCAATGATATTAATGATCAGCAATCCAGGTCAAAAATAAATAAAGATACAAATTTTCTCCCAACACTTGCATTGCCATTGTTCCATCTACAGGTAATGCGATATTTGATCGAGAGGAACGGCCCAGTCGATCTATCCTGCCTCGGAACTCAAGGCCCCAGACCAATACACTGGGCCTGCCGGAAAGGCCACAGCGCGATAGCCCAGCTACTGCTCAAAGTAAGCATCCATAAACTTTACAAAAAATCCTACTGTACATCCAACAAAATAATCAACTTTACCAACATTCCTCAACCCTTTCAGTCAGGTGTAGCAGTGAACGCCGCCGATTTCAAAGGCCTGACGCCCCTGATGACCGCGTGCATGTTCGGCAAGTTCGCCACTGCCGCCTTTCTGCTGGGCTCGGGTGCGCTCTGCCACCTGACCGACATAAACGGCGACACCGCCCTCCACTGGGCCGCCTACAAGGGCCACTCCGACCTCATCAGGCTGCTCATGTACAGCGGCGTCGATCTGCAGAAGCCCGACTACTTCGGCTCGACGCCACTGCACCTGGCCTGCCTCTCCGGTCACGTTTCCTGCGTCAGGATCCTCTGCGAGAAGAGCAAGATCGAGCTCGAGCCTAAGGACAAGAACGGCAAGACGCCGCTGCAGCTGGCTAAGAGCCATCGGCATGCTGAGATTGTTAGGATACTGCAGACGGAGATGAGGCGGAGGGCTAGGTGGATTCCGCCCGTTAATGAGCTATGGTAATAAGCATCAGCGTTTTTTTTAGATTTAAATGACTGTTTGAGCTGTAAGGATGCGAGCACGGAATTACGTGAATTTGTCTTCTTGCGTGTAGATAATGGCTAACACTGTTGAGGCATCATTTACCGTTGTCTTACACTTCGTTTTTATTTGTTTTTTTCTATATACTTATCCAAATTACCTAAACAGTTTTCGTATTTCCAGGGCACTGTTATTTGGAGGTGCGGGCAATAGCAAGGGTCCTTTGCTGCTCTTCATGACCTCGGTCCTTTTGTGGGGCTATCCAATGTACCTGCTGAAATGCATTCCTATAACATGGAACTTACTACGTGGCAGTCATTACTGTTTCATATATTGGAATATAGTTATGTGGGTGTCCTGGATAATCGCGAATAGAAAGGATCCAGGTTATATACCGCAAAACAGTGATACTTACTATAGAGCGATTAAACAAGTAAAGAAATCTGGCTTTATTGAATAATGGTAGAGAGATATTGTCAGAGCTGACTTGTAAGTTTTGTTTAATTTTTGCAGATTCCTTATTTTGATAAATGGAAGAAGCGCAACGTCATACTGTCCAGATTATGCCATAGCTGTAAGTGTTTTAGACCTTTAAGAGCAAAGCACTGCCGGATTTGCAATCGCTGCGTCTCCTACTTTGATCATCATTGCCCATTTATTTACAACTGCGTTGGTCTTAGAAATAGGTAATTTACTTTATTACAATAATTATTATTTTCAGTTTAAAGATAAAAAGTTTTGAGACGCTCAATTATCGAGTTTAAGAATTTTAATTTTACACGATTTATAGAATTTATATTTATATTTTATAAAAATTATTTTTCAGAATGTGGTTTTTCCTTTTTGTCATGTGTGTCGCAATAAACTGCTCGTTTACTTTATACTTTGCTTGTTATTGCATAGCAATTGAAGGCATACAGTTATTGTACGTCCTAGGCTTGTTGGAAGCGCTAGTTTTCTGCGGTTTGGGATGGATACTCACGTGCACCTCAGTAAGAAAAACTACAACTAAAATTAAATTTTGTAATCATTCAGACATGAATTTTCATAAAATTAACTGTTACTTTAGGTTTTACATGCTTGCATGAATTTAACAACGAATGAAATGTTTAACTACAAAAGATATTCGTATTTAAGAGATAAAAAGGGAAGATATTGGAATCCCTTTAGCAGAGGACCAGTATTAAATTTTATCGAATTTTTTCTTTGCCCTTCAGAGCAGTATGCAAATGATCCTCAACATTATCACATTTTTCAAGATGAAATGATGTGACGAGGCAAGTCATTTTAATGTAAAAAACGACGAATTTTTCTCCGTCTGAAATTTGCACAAAAATTACCAGATTCTACAAAGCCTTTCTACCAAGCACTGCGTTTTTTCTAAATATTTACGATATTTGCTTGTGTATCCGAATGGCTTAATAAAATCGTTATATTTTGTAAATTTATAAAATTCTATATTTTATTGCTTTGCTCAATGATAGATAAAATTTAATAATGTTATACATACTATATTATGAAAGAATAAAAGATTTTTATTACATTAAAAAGTATAATTTATTTCTAAGCTTACTATGATAATTACAAAATACTGATAATATCATTAAATGCTTAGATTACAGTCATGTTATAAACGATCTGGTAGTTTCATGAACAACTGTGTATAAATTTTCGAATACTCATGAGATTTTTGAGAACTTCATACGCGATTGTGTGAATAAATCAATTACATATTTATATTGTTGCATTTTTTAATGACTAATATATCTTTTTTTGAATTCAATAAAAAGATCCTAACGTTATCTATGCAAAACTAATGCATAAAGTAATTTAAATCTTAAAAAATTAAGCTAGAAAAAATATAATTCTATTTTTTTATTAAATATTAACAAAAAAACAAGTATCTGTCAAAAAAGATATATTGGACATAATTTTATGCAAAAATATAAATTTCTTCTATATAATATACGTCATTCAATTGAAAAAAATTAACGAACCTCATCTTTAAATACAACTTTAAAAAATCATTAATTTATGAATAAATAAAATCTTGTTAAATGCAATGATCAATAAAATTTTGTAAAATATTATCTTTGGTAAAGTTTAGACTACTTTGCCCATAAAACATGGTTCAAAATAAAAATTTGATCATTTAAAAGAGAGTAATATCTGTATAAGTTATATCTAAAAATGTATATAAATCGTACTAAACTTTTGTGTAGTTGTCACTCAATTGTTTACAGTCAAATTGCAATGAATGCACTTTTCTTTTGTAAAAGGCTAAAAGTAATTAATAGCCATTATCGTAAAAATTTTAGCATTCAGGATTTTTTATACATCATAACAAAAATCATAATTTGGCGGCGGGTCTGGTATCGGAGGTGGATTTTGTGGAATATCAATTCCTTCAGTATCTAACAACCTAAGCTTAATATCCATTGACAAAAGAGTTTCCAAGTCTTTTTCAGTTTCTTTACTGGTCATGCGATTACCTGTTAATAAAATATATATGATTTTTCTTTATTTGGGAACAAATTTTAAATTAATTTTAGTCATATAATCATCAATTACCAAGTAAAGCGTTGATACCGTCAGTCCAATAATCGAAAACTTGTTCATCAGGAGCTACAAAATCCAAGCTTGTAACATCTACAGAGTCTAACATTAATGAAAAAGCCAACTGATGGGTAGTTTTCCGACGCTGTAAATCTTTCATGTGAGGACAATCTCTTCCTGTCAATAGACTACGTATTTCTACTACGGCTAGTTTTGTTGGCAGTTCATCAATACTTGGCACTGATTTTTCATCACAATCACCATAATGGAAGACCTTATGATTTGGTGACAAGCGAACATACCAAAATTTATCTTTGATTCTCTATAAAAGTAAACTCTATTATTAAAATTGATTCTAAAATAAAATTGATAATTTTAATATTTTAATACAAAATCGATAAGAACTTACCTGTCCTCTTGCGCTATATTTAGTAAATCTTGTTCCTTCAACTAAAAATCCCAATCTTTGTTGTTGTATAAGTGCCATAATATCTGGAGTTATCTGCTCTTTAAGTTCAACAATAGGTCTGGCATGACTTTCCCATTCTTCTCTGTTCGTTCTCTCTTGTTGCCATAAATTTGTAATTTGGGAATAAGTTAATTGTTGTAACTTATTTTTGAAATTATCTAAACCTGTTGGTTTTGACTGGAGCGCTCTTGTTATTTGTTCTCGAACTACAGAAAATACTTTAACAAAATCCTCTGTGGTTGCTCTCATTTCTTTCCACGTTTTATTTAACAAAACTATGCAAGCACAGTAAAACTCTTCGAAAGGATGGTCATGAGTAAAGAACATTGGATGATATGATTGACCTTGTTCACTAGGAGCATCACCAATGTGAAGAACCTGTTCATATTGATAAATAAAATAAAATTTAGTAAAATTTTCAACATATTGTTTAAAAATACATGCATAAAATATTCACTTTTGTTTGTTGAAATACATACATCACAGAGCAATTTGACCAACTCTACACTAGTTCTTCCAAATGGGCACTCGTGCTCATCTGCACGACAAGAATTCTCCAATACAACTTTAGTATAATTTTCTGTGTGCATTCGAGCAAAATAAACCATACAGTCCAGTGCTAACATTCCTGGAGGAGTTTCTGTAAAGTCCAAAGCAGGATTTATGTCACATTTAAATCCTAATTTCTTGTAATCTTTAGCAAATAACCCTTGTTTTCTTGCTGTAACGTCACTGCTGTTAGATCCTTCTGTATCAAAAGCAATCCTACGAAGTTCTTTAATTTTATCATGAGCATCTTGGTCTTGATTATCCATTTTAGTCATCATTCTTTGTTCTAGTAAGCTAAGTATTAATGTTTGAAGAACATATAACTGATGAGCCATTTCTGTACCAACCTATAGAATAAAATGTAAATTTATAAAAGAATTAATTAATCTCAACTTCTATATGTAAGAATAAAACATTAGACTAAATCTTGTAAGATAAAAATTTCATGAAAGGATTTGTGTTATAAAGATTTATTTATACGTAAAAATTACTTAAATTATTGATTAATTTGATCATTTGTTTCATACTTACTTGACCAGTCGATTGAATCACATTGGTGAGGAAGACATTTCTAACTTGTTTAGATTGTAATGTTGCAGCAACTGCTTTTCGCTTTCCCATATCTGCTTTCATAATAAGTGCATTTATCAGTGCTATGGCATTCTGTTGAATTTGTGAATTCATGTTTTGTAAATGTCTAACTAGATTTGGGAATGTGACTTCTTTTTCCACTTGAACATATTTTCCAGTTGAATTTAAAACTATATTTTCAAGGATACTTAATGATGCCATAATAACATTTGAATCAATAGCTACTGCTTGATTATTTACATAACTAGCAACTTTGTTGATAAATTGTGCTTCAAGAATATCCCAAGAGACAATTCCATGTTCCATTAATTCAACAAATGATTGCAAGCAATAAGCTAATGCGCTAGATTTGTATTTTTCAGTTTCAACCTATAAAGAAAAAAATTGAATTAACAATGAATAAGATAAATTATAAGGTATATTGCTTATTTTTAAAGTAAAAAATTTACCTGAGATATAATTAAAGCCAATCCTTGTTTATTTATAAATTCTAATGCAAAAGTGATATCTCGACTAAGTCTGCTAAGTTTTTCAAGAGCCTCAACAACTTTTTCTTCTGGTCCACCATTACTTAATTTCGCAAGAATATCACTAGCAGTTTTAGTAGGGGAATGTTCTAAGCGTAAAATACTACCATTCTTAACTTCATTCCTATTCTTCTCTGTGATGTAATTTTGGTTATTGTTTTCAGAAAATTGTAATGAATAGGATTCGGGATCTGGAAGGTCCCAGCCATTGCATAACTCCTAAAATAATAAATGAAAATCATGTCAATTTATATAGTAATTTCTAATGAAGTAATTAATTTTTATTTTAAATTCATCTTTCATTCCATTATAAATATAAGTATTTTTTTCTTTAAAATATGTTTTTTTTAATTATGAATTAATTGTTTTCGTTGATTTTACTGATAATTTTATTATAGCACATAACAGTATCAAAACAGTAAACACAGTTATAAAAAGATTCCTCAAACACTAACACAAACCAATTAGCATATCATTAATGTTTAATATCTTAACTTCCTTTCACCATAATCACTACAAAAAACCAATTCATCACAACAATCACAACAAAGACATTAAAACAAAACCTACCTGAATAATCTCAGGCAGTGGCCGTTTCTGATTGAACTCAATCAACTGCGGCACTTGGACCGAAAACTGAACGGCTATCTTAACGACGTTCGAGTCCTTCTGAGCCGGCATCTTGATCGTTTGCGTGTACATCAAGTCTCCGAAATATTTTCACCTCTTCCAAACTTCCTCCAGCTCTTCTCAAAAAAGCCAGTCTGCGCTTTGTTTTTGTTGTTCAAATGGATATTAATCCGCGATCACTTGACAGCCATGATTGCTTCGTCGCGTAGACAGGCGTCGTCCAGACCCAAACGGGCGTGAATAGGTAGTACATCACCGTCGCGCGCAGCTCTGGAGCAGATGATTCACGCGTGTCATGTTGGGTTAGGACTTTATGCCTATCACGTTGGCTTGTTTATGTTGCGTGAAGCATCTCGTCATTTAAATCTCTGCAAGGATTTGCGAATGAATAAGTAATGAGTGGTTGCTTTTTTTTTTAATTAATCACTTTATTTGCGTTTGTATATATTTAACATGTCATAATTGCGCTTTTTTCTTTAAAAAAATATATATAGTTAAGAGCATTTTTACAATTGTACATGTACACCTATATCTAGAGTAATTTTAAATGAGCTTAGAGCATTAAGTACATATTTACAATTTTTACAGTACCAGACTTTTAAATATCGCAGTTTTGAAAGGGAACCTTGAGGTTCAGTCTTTAATCTTTCATGCATAATTTTCTTGTACTTTAAGGAGATTCGTCTTCATTGTTTCTAATGCGATCTTCTGGTTTAGGAGTTATTTTGACAGCAGAAAATTGTTGTCCTAATATCTTCATTACTTCTCCATGTTTAGTAGCAGCTCCGCTTTTCTTTACCAAATGGTAGTTTTCTTTGACGAACAATGCAAATCCGGAAGGCTCCTTTGTTTGGGCAGTGCTTTTCTTTTGTACCTTACCATCTTTTGTAATTTTGTTAATCAACAATTCAAACTTTCCATGACAATATCCACACCGCTTAGTATTGAGATCCAATGATTTGGAATGCCTTCCAACACTATATCCACAACTGGTACATTTGTAAGTATATTTTGTTTGGATTTCATAATTGTGACAACGAGAAATTGGTGGAAGCTCTGGAAAGGTTTTTATTGCTTTAGCTGCCCAAGCTTTCCAAAATTGTCCATGTCCATCAGAAACATTATTTATCATCCAAGTAGCTGCATGACACATTTCATGAATCAATGTATCTCTGAGCCTGTCAGGAGAATCTAAAATCTTTGTTGCTAAAACAATCCGAGATGATCTAACAGTTTTTCCAAGAGCTTTAAGCGATTGTTTATTGAAACACTTTCCTGCAGTACCTCTTAATCTAGGGCTCCATTCTATTGGCATATCATTTGGCAGTTGATTGTCAAATACTTTCTCATTGAATAATTTGAATAAAACTTTGCATAATTCTTCTTTCAGAGTATTGTATTTAACTCTGTAAGTCATTGCTTTGAAATCAGCTTCTTCCAAAGGTACACTTTTACACAAGGAAGCTAAAAAGTTTTTTCTAGCAGGCTGTATAGATTGCTCGATCTTTTTTGGTTTTGCAGACTGAAAATTAACAGATTTTTTAACTTTCAAATCTTTTGTCACTGATTTCGGTGGTACTACATCCTCTGGATCAAATTCACTTGTACTAGAACTAGTAGAAGAGTCAAATGACAATTTTCTGTGGTTCCAGTTTTGGCGTTGTTTCAATAATTCATCTGCTTCAGAATCTGAATCACAAACCGCTATTACTTTTTTTGTACTATTTTTAACATTTTTCTTTGTTGTTGAAGTAGTTTTGTTAGAAGGATGATTATTTTGCGATGGTACAGGATTGGTGAGAGCTGTGTAATACGAACAATCTGGACTACTTTCTGTTGTAGAATCATCATTTATAAAACTATCCTTAGGCTTATTTCTATTTCTATTTTTTTTTGACGTAGTTTGACTACGCTTTGGTTGTACATCATGATCATTTTCTTTATCTGATATTTCATTATCTGAATCACTATTAAAAATTTGCTTTCTAAAAGTTATTTTTTTTTCTGTTTGCACATCTTTCAAGCATTTCTTTGTTTTTTGTTTTCTAGGTTCAGTAGCAGATATAAGAGTGCTAGCTTTATTTCTCCAAGTAGCACCATATAAATTTTCTAAAATATCTGCACAATCATTAATTGTTGTATCTGCAGTAATATTTACTGGAATATCTGTATTCTCATTATTTTCATTGTTTCTTTTATTTTTTAAATTCAAGTATGGTGATTTATTTAAAAGATCTGTTTCATCGCTTGTTTCTAATGATTCTGGTATTATTATAGATGCTTCATTATTGTCTGAACTATCTTTATTGTTTGAACCAATTACTTCCTGTGTATCTGGACATTCAAATGATTCAGATTCAGGTATTATGATATTCTTAGAACTTTCTTTTATATTTATTAAAGTCTTATCAGAATTTATACTTTTAGGTGTCTTACAATCAAATGATTCTGAATCAGGTATCAATACTCTTCTTGTAGAAGTTATTTTTGTATTAATTGGTGTATTCTCAGATTTCTTACTTCTAGATGTTTTAGAACCAGATTCAGGCATTTTTTTTGTTTGATTTCCTTTAGTACTAACTGGTGTATTTTCAGATTTTTTACTTCCAGGTGTTCTAGAATTAATTAACTCAGACATTGATAATTTTTTTGGATTTATTTTAACATTATTAACTGGTGTATTATCAGATTTTTTACTTCCAGGTGTTTTATCTTTTATTATATCTAACTGCCCTCTTTTTGTTTTGGGGAAATATTGATCAAGAGTACTTTGTTCAAAGTCTGTTTGTATCTTTTTATTTGATTTTTCAGTTGTACTTGGTTTGGACAATTTTCCACGATTATTAGGTGTTTCAAAATTCATCTCTAAACGTTCTAAACTACTATTTCCTGAACTTGTAAAACTTTTTCTGCTATTTGAAATTGCACTTTCTTGGCTACAAGAACTTCCACATCTAGATCCATCAAAATTAGTTGCAAGCCATTGCAATATTTCCTTTTTCTTCCTTTCAGATAATGTTGCGCTTTCAGCCACTGTTTCCTTTATAATCTGTGGCACTCTACTTTCTTCAATTTCTGTATCACTTTCTTCAATAATTACATTATTTCTATTGTCTTGATCTTCAAATACTTTTGATGTGACATTAACTCTTTCAGTTTTTGTAACAACATATTGTTTTGGAGATTTTGAAGATTCGTCCTCTGAAGATTGTAGGATATACATACCTCTTCGTCTATGAGAATGGATATTGTTAATACTTGTCAACTTATTTGACTTGTCATACGAAAAAATGCTTTCATCAGAACTAGAATCGTTTATTATGACAACTTCTTTTACTTGATTTTCTTTTGAACCTAAGCTTTGAGTTTCGTCTACATAAGAATCTGACAATCGTAAACTAAAGCTTTCTGTTTCAACATTATGGCCTTCAATGGTGGTTGAAGAAAATATTTTTTCAGTATTTTTTTTTGGTTCTTTCGGTTTGTCTAGAAACAACCGATTGTTGCTTGATTTTGCTTTCCACTGTTCGTAAAAATCGTCATTAAAATCCATTTTAATAAATATTTGTTTTCTTTGTCTTTGTAACAATTGTCGTTATTCAATTTTTTTTTTTTATGCTGATATGAGAAGTACGTATTGTCCCGTAAAGTATCACTTTTCTATTTCTGTTGGCTCATGCTCAACTTCTTGAATTATCAATTTGATATACGTTTTCGCTTCATACTTGTGTTTACTTATAAAAAATATTGATTGTCAAAATAAGTTTTAAAAAAATTAATGAAGAAAGAAAGTATGAAAGGCACGATCTCAAAGCCAAACAACCACCATTTTTAAATTTTTAACGGTCAAGCCGGCTTGGAAGTCTAACCTAATCTGATATTACCCGGGCTTTTTCAAATACAAATCAAACACGATAAGAGATGCATAAAATTCAACAGATTAATCATTATCATTAAAATTAAGTTTTTTTTAGATCATAAGTGAGCATTTAATTTATATATTAAAATTAGTATAAAAACAAAAATGCGAGTGGAAATATTAGAGGGGTTGCATAAAAATAGATATATAAACAAGCAGTTTTCAAAATATGATTTGTATTTAAATGTTTTTAAATAACAATTTTTCGTCTCTCTATAATTACGTAGCATGCATAAAATAGTTGACGATTCATTCAGATATTTGTACTACGTTTTTTTGCATTATTAATGTCATATAAAAATCTTTTGATTCCAAATAAAATATACAAAATATTAAATGGAATCTTAAACATACTTATTAATAAAATTGTTCTGTAATAAGTATCTAAATCTCTATTTACAATGATTAGTACGTATTAAAGTAAAAATACCATTTACATAATTACACGGTATTATAACAAATTATGGCATTGACGCAAAATATTCTTATAAAATATCTTAAAAATCTAATTAAATTAAAATGATATAATTTGTACATTTTTTTTGTTTTTTCGAATTAGAGAAAATTAAACGAAATAATAACAAAAATATTATCGATATATATCTATAACAAATGGTCACTACTAATAGCGCTATTATAACAAAGTCATATAATAATATGAGAGCGCCATTGCCACATTTTTCATGGTAATTTTTCTCAACAAAGAAGTTAAACTTAAAGTTTCCAATCCCATGGAATACATAAAACTCCATCACTCATTACAGAGTAGTAATGAGTTACCCAAAGCATTACTCCATCTAACATTGGAGCCAAAACACTTTTATGCATTAATAAACGTTCACAGCATTGCATCATCAGGTCTGGAGTTATGCTATCATCTTTATTCAAAACAGCTAAACCTAATTCACGAACAGCCTTATCATGTAGTTCACGTTCAATATGTTTAACACTGCAAATGAAATTTAAAAATAAATTTATGTTTTAAAAAAAATCATAACATAATTAGATTTGTTTACTTACTTATTATAGTGATATAATCTTTTAGTTGCTTCTTCAAGGTTTTCTGTGATAAAACTGACTAGTAAGAAACTAGGGCACGAAGATGGCACAATAAATTGACCAGTTGGAGATAACATCAAAGGTCCTGCCTCTCTAGAAAATTATAATTAAAAATTAATAACTACTACGAAAAAAAAAAAAAGAAACAAACAAATCCTTAGAACCTTTATATAAATTAAATAAATTTATGAAAATACTAAAACTATTTTAAAATACTAAAATAATTTTTTTTAAAAATATAATTTATTTTTAATTTAATACTTTTACTTTTGTTAATTCCAATAACTTACGCTTCGATTACTATTTCATAAGCAGATAAACTTTCTGGCCAGGATCTTGGATAACTTCTTCTTCCACGGTAATCAGATAAAGTTGTTGTCAGTTGCCTTAATTGCAATTCGTACTGAGCAACCATGACCTTAGGCATAAACTTCCTGCACATACAAAATATTCTAAGCCTCATTGTTACTCAATTTATAAATTTCTTTACGCACCTTCGTCCAACTTTGATGTCAAGTAAAACTCTTGACACTGCTTTTTCAAAAGCTGGTAAACGGAGTAAAGTTGCATCATATTTTTTTACATTTTTTATCAGCTAAAAAAAATTTTATATAGTGAAAAAAGTATTCTATAACTTAAAATGCAACTAATCATTTTAAATTTCAAAGTATATGTTAATAATAGCTTTAAAAATATTAATGTATAAAACACAATATAAAAAATAACTTTCAAAAGAAATAAAAAACTTACATCTAACCAATTATGACGAACTTCTCCAGAATTAAGCATGACATTTCCTTCAACACCAATACCTGTGTCATTAGCAAATACAAGTGTTCTGTTTTTTAATACTTCCATCTGCTCTGGGTGATGTTCTGCTAGATTTTGAAAAGCTAATAAACATCCTCGATAATGAGTTATATTCCATCCGCAATCCCAGAAAATATCTTTCAAACCTAAATCTTCACAAAGCATAGTTTCTAATTTTTTTACTTCTGATCTAATTGGCCTACAAGCTTCAAACTTGATGTGGGCATCATTTACGTATTTGTCTAAGTAAGCTCTGAAATAAAGAATTATCAACATTATAAAGTTATTCTTATAATAATTTCATATTAATGAATTTCCATATATTATATTATTTAAAAACAATTTCTATAGTTAGAATATTTCTTGAAGATAATAACAACATCTCAATTAGAAAATAAATTTAAAAATGATGTAAACACTCTGTAAAAAACTCTCTTGTCTTAATCAACTTTAATCAACGAATAAATAATCTTCAATTTACTTGTTCTATTTGTTTTTAAGTCATAAATGATAATGAATGCAACTAACTCATTCTTATTTTGTGATAAACACTATCAAGTTTCTTATATCAATGTTTTTGAGTATTTAAATCATCAAGGTCATGTAAATTTATTATTCATGATTAATCGTTCTAAAATATAGAACTCTTTAAAAAACTTTTGATTAATACACATATCTTTACTTACTTTAAAGTATCAGGTACTAAATTTATTTTTCTTCTCATTAGAATGGAAGCATATATAGGATCATCTTCTAATTCAGAAAAATCAATATCTTGTCCAGAATAATTTTTGCTCCAAAATCTTGATTTGTTGTTTGCTTTGTTTTCATTAGGCTTTTTCTCTTCAATTTTATCAACAAATGTTGTTGGTAGATTACAAGTTTTAAGAATAGAAAGAATTGTCTTGCGAAGATCTTGCTCATTTAATTGTATATTTACTAAAGTAAATTTTCCAGCTTTTAATTCTTTTTCATCTTTTGAACGAAGATAAAAGGCCAATGTTGTTGGCCTAATAGCTCGTTTTTGTTGCAGAGTTTCTAATGCAGAACTCAGTACCTTTAATGAGTTCTCATTCACTGTCTAAATATTAAAATACAATTCATTCCATAAATTAAATGTAATAACAAATAAAAATTTAATCAAAGGTTTAATTTGTGCTTTATGTCTAAATGCATGCAATTTTAGAGTGATCTATATATTTGATCAATTTCTATTTATAGAAAACTAGAGCTACCACCTTAGAAAAGCACAATTAAAATTCAGATCTGAAGTTACATCAAGTGAAAATGTAGAAATTACTTAATAAAAATGTAATAGTCCTAAAAAAAATATGACACTAATTGCTAATTATATCATTTCACAGAGTGATTGACTTCTCTGTTTATGCACTTCCAAAGGAATTTTAATCAGCTGTTTTATCATAATTCTTTTGTTTTTGCTTTGAACAGAAATTAATCAGCTGCTCTATTGTTTACATCGCGGCACAGATAAGAGAAGATAAGCGGCAAAAAAACATGTTATTGCCAGTGTTCAAACTCACCCTCTGAGTCGGAAATTGGCCAAAAAGATCCGGATGGACCGTAAAATAAAAGGGTCTGAGGGCCGTGGATATTTCGCTGGTGCTCAGAGCCCGCACGGCTTCCTTGCTACAAAAACTGCGTCACAAAGAAGAAAAAAAAACAGTCACTCAAGTCGTAAACACGGAAATATTCGAATGACCTTGAAATGGTTTTCAGCGGTATTTAAGGCAGATTTAAAAAGCAGAAAAAAGCCGATTTATCAATGCGGATAGTTACCATCTTTTCAGCGTGCAATACATAATGGTAAATTCGAATAGTCGTCGTTCAATGCTATTGTCGCGTCATCCAGACCTCCATCATCTCCATTGCTCGGAGCGCGTAGTCCTCGTCGCTCTGCTCTTCTCTCGGTAAAGCGAGACTGTTGTTTTGGCTTAGCATGTATGTATATTGATGCGCGCGATGTCGTATTACCAAACTAAAATCAGATGCTTCTTTCATCTCTTTCTGTTTCACGCGCAAGCAGGCTGGACTGCCTACGTGCAGGCGCGCGCGATTTGCACTTGCGCACGCAGTCAGCGCGTGAACTAAGGCTGCGGCTACAATAAGCTTGCTTGTTCAGGCCGACAGGCTCGCGCTTTGATTTTAACGTGGCTCTCAAGTGATTCTGATTGGTTCTGTTACTAGCTGAAGTAAAAGTTTCTCTTGGATTGGCGGTAGAACGAATCGGAGCTGCTTCAGAACGGTAGAAAGATAAGAGCACAAGTGTCGGGCTGAACGAGCAAGCTTAGATTGTAGTTTCACCCTAAGCTTCAAAGTTGCACTATAGGAGCGGCTATGCAATATTTTTGACAGAATGATGGTTTTTTAATTAGGGAGTTTCTAGAATTATACGACAGATGGGTGAAATTTTTCGATTGATATTTTCGAAAAATACACGCAGAAAAATATGTTAAAAATGTATTTTTCTTAATTAAAAGTAATTTCTTACTTTTTTCTTTTATGGAACATTCCAAAACATAAATAAATCCGAACAATAAATTAAAACGATAGTTGCTTTTGTCAAATTTTCTTGTAAAGTCCTGAAATCTGTGTATTCTTGTTTTAAAACGTTCCATAACGAGTATAATTGTTACCCATCCAGTCCCTATTAATGTAGCAATTCTTAATCTATATAAGAGCGGGAGAGACATAATTGGAAGATGCCTATGAGCGTGGGACCGTCGGGGATCGTATTAAATCATATATCCAATTATATAGTCTTCATCAAGACTTTTTAATTTAAAAAAAATTTGTCTCAAGGAAGTGCAGGGCATGCTCATAATAAGACCTTAAAGTTTTGAATTGAGTATTGTCTGATATATGTATATAAACATTTTAGATAGATATAGATATACCTTTAATGTGATTTTGAGAAATACAGATTTTGGAGCATTGGAGATCCTTCATAGAATTTTCATTGAACACTAGAATTTTGAAAATATCGCTCTTTAAAAGCATTCTCTTGAAGAAAGCAAAAAAGCGGGAAAGATATGTTCCACACTTGAAATTGACCGGAATTGGAACAGAACAAAACATCAGCAGTACGCATAGAGCAAAATGCATTTTAGAATCGCTCTAATGTTAACCTTATTGGTGTTCCTGTTTCCATAACTTTCTTTCGTCTGCAGAGGCCTTTACTGTGAGCAATTTAGTCGATACCTCAAATTTAGTAAATTTTTTAGATGGATTATCTCTAGCAAGAAAGTAAAAAATCTGTTGACCTTTTTTAGAAAATCATTATTAAATCATGGCGATGATATCAAATAAGTTAACGAGTATTTTGAAATCAGGCATCAGCAGGAAAATCTCTACTTGTTATCCTCTTAGTGCACGTAAGTAATTATCATATGAATAGGTTAAAAAGACACTATTTTAAAATTACTGTTTACATAATATACTAAAAATTATAATTCCATAGCTGTCGCATGATTCTTTTTATTAAACAATTTGATTTTATCAAAATAGAAATTTTGATATCGAGTTTTCAATAATTAATTAAATTTGATCATATTTAAATTACACTGATAAAAGTAATTATAAAAAATAATCTTAGAAATGGAAGTCAAAAAGTATTGTATACATGTAATCTTTATAGAATGGTTTTTATTTTTCTATAATATTCCATATTTTTGTATTCTTCTTTAGATTTAAACCTTCGATAAAGTTATCATTAACGCAGCTTAATTAGAATGTATATTATAAAGTTCTTTTAGCCTTAGGTAGTGTTTTAAAAAATAAACAAATTTTCTAATAATTTACAATCTTTAAAAAATTTAAACCAAAACAATGTATACATAACCTTTAAATAATACCACTTACAAAACAGAGATATTTGTATATTAATATAAAATTTTGTATCTATGGTCATTTATAATTTTAACTGTTAAAACTTTCTAAAAACTTGTAACTTCATATTAATATTATTACAATTTGATATACATTTAATATAAATGTTTCTCTAGTCTTTATAAAATATTTTGTGAATCTTTTTATAAATATCAAATTAATATGCACTTATTCGTATAAAGTTATATTGCGTTTAATATTGATTTTTCAAATAAATTGTTTCAATTTGTCAAATCTGTTAACGTTTTGTTTATAATAATAACTGTAATGAATAACAAGCAGCAGCAATTTATTAATTAACATTCAAGCAACATAACTTTTTCTGCATTTACTTAGTGGCTTCAGAAACTGTTTTAAAAAACTAATTTTATGATACCATTACGTTTAATATCAGGATTAATTCATACCATTGAGTTTAATACTAAGATTAACTACAAGTAACATTTTAGTAAACTGTGATTAATTTATCAAGTTTCCATTTAAAAATATTTAAATTTATGTAAAATTTATTTTTTATTATAAAGTTTACATAGTAGTAGCATTGAATTAAAGAAAAATTTTTAAATTTTTTATTTTATGCTAATTTGGTAGTTTAAGGATTTCTTTAGGCTGTATAAGCCAGAATAATTAATTTTATATAAGAATCTTTTAGAAACTCTTATAAAAAAGGAAAAACGTAAGCTAAAAATGTTTTTTAACTACTAAAAAGATTAGCGGTCAAGTGCTTATAAGCTTTTTTCTTTTACTGGTGACTGTCATTAGTAGAAGAATAGTTATGTACTATACAATAAAGAGACAAAAGTAAACAAGAGTATGTTTTAAAAATGTTTGCAAATAAATAATAAATGCTAAATGTGCATATATACAGATTGCATTTATTTGTATATATGTATACACAGAAATATTTATTTAGTCTATACATTGGTTAACTTTCATCACTATTGATATTATTTGTCAGGGGCTGTTCACGTAAGGACTATTCATGAGGATTCATCCACTATCTTCGTAATCTTTTTTTTTTTTTTTTAATATATTTTGAAAATTGCAAAGTTGATTATAATAATGACATAACAATTTTATCCAATATGTTTATAAATAAATGCTCTTTATTTACAAACAATTGAACAATAGTACATTATGCAACAAGGGAATAAAGTGGAGGATTATTCCTGCGGGTGCACGAGCGAAGCGAGGGCAGTAAACACTCGAGGGAATGATCGACTTTATTCCCGCGTTGTATATGTTTTATTTCCGACTGATAATTAAATTTAAATTATTTTTTAATATCAAATTGAAAATTTGCAGGGAATAAAATACTTTCTTCCCTAGGGAATAAAGTACTTTATTTCCTCTAAAATACTTTATTCCCTCCTAACAGGGAATAAAATAAATTTGAGGAAAAACGGTTTTATAGAGTATCAAATGCTATTTTTGACCCGCTTCTTGGGTAATAAAGTTGCCTTTACAGGTGTGTCGGAATTAATAGTTATTTATGCACCAAGAGAGTAAAAATGGTATTTATTCCCGCGGGAATAAACGCTTACTTACTCCTTGGTGCATACAAAATTTTTCTCCCCAACCATGTAAAAAAGTTTAGTTCATTGGACAACAGCCTTTATTGTTAAAAAGATATATTTTATGCCACTCTAACCTCAAAATCCTAACTTTAAGATTTTTCGGCTCTCGTGGCATAAAATACGGTTTGATACTGGTGCGTAAGGTGATTTTTGCCTCGTACGACTTTTCACCCTCGCTTCACTCGGGCGAAAAACGTCTCACGAGGCAAATAACCAGGTGGGAGGTTCCACACCCGTATCGAAATGTACTATTAAAATGCGCAGACAAAGTGCTTAAATCAACTAACGTGCGCAATAACTTGCAATTACTTGCATATACGTGCAATTACGAGCGATTAGGTTGTAGAAATCAGTCTAGCGGGATAAAATCTGCCTAGCGGGAATAAAAAAATAATTAGAGGAATAAAAAAATTACTAGGGGAATAAAACGAAACTTGCGGGAATAAAATCAACTTTTACTCCCTCTGGAGAGGTCCATACACTAAACTTTTTAGGTGGTTAGGGTGAAAAATAAATTATGCCCGAGGGTGGTTTGCTGCCCGAGCAAAGCGCGTTTTTCTATTTTTTCTAATAAAAATGCAAAAAAATAATGACCTAGGAGGGAAATAATGGACCTTTCATTCCCTCCTCGTGATTTACGGGAATAATTTACCAACACAATATGCTTTATACGCGCTTTTTTAAGGAAATAAGTGGCCGTTATCGTTAAGGTGGGAATAAAAAAGTTTAGCAAATTTCTTATTACTTTATTTTCATTTTTAATCCGAGCGTCAATTGTAAACAACTATCAAGAAAGTAAACCTAGATGGTTTACCATCTCTCCTAATTTTTTGCAGTTTTTTTGGCGGACCTCTAATTTACCTTATTCCTGAAAAGCATCAGACTGGAGCAGCAACAGTCGAGAAATTGCTTCTACGGTAAATCTACTGTTTCCGCAATTTTGCCTATAGCCAAAGCTAGAAGGGTGGGAAAACCACAATATATGAAAAGCCTCCGCTGAAAACAGTAGTCGGCAGAAGGGCTAAATTTGAATATCTTTCGTGAGAAATATTTAAGTTATCCCTACTGCCTGAGAACATTGTTGGAAAAAGCCCTTTGTTAGTGCGGCCGAGCGGTCACCCATCCAAGTATACCTACTTGCCGCGCCAAACGCTGCTTAACTATAATGAACGCACGGCCATGCAACCAAGGACCCCTTCAACATTGTCTCTAGGCTGTCTATACTATTACTGTCATAAACTAATCAAAATTTGTTCAGTGTATATAATAAATTTCGAATATAAGATTTTTTTATATTTTATTATTTTTAACTATTTCTCAATATTTACAGTTATATTTTATTTTTAGATTGGAATAAAGATTTTATACCTGGTCCATATCCAAAAACTGAAGCCGAACGTGTTGCTGCTGCAAAGAAATATAATTTACACCCACACGAATATGAACCTTACCCTGATGATGGTTTTGGTTTTGGAGATTACCCAAAATTGCCACTTAAGGGAGTAGCTACAAGAGATCCTTTTTATCCTTATGATATGCCCGAGCATAGAAGAAATTTTAATGAAGCGGTAATATATTACTAACAATTTTTATTAAATTTACAAATAACAATAGGGCTGTATATGTTTTTTTTTCTTGCTTCTTTACTTTAGCTTATTTTGATATTCTTTGTAATTTTTTTATACAACGATTAAAAAATTATTTTGAGAGATTAATATGTATGACAAAATTCATAAATATTTATAACATTTGTAATAGATAGGCATTAAATTTATATGTAACTATTTATTACTTTAATTTCAGATCCACATTGACATTGATATGATAGGCGAAGACAGACTAGATTATGGATTAAAAGAAAGATATTCAAGAAGAACCCAGTTGTTGACATTTTTACTTGTATGGGGAGGCCTTTATGGTTCTCTTTATTTACTTAATGATATTCGTTTATTCCAGCCAGTTGTAAGTAAAAAACAATTTTAATTACATCTATTATAATACTTTTTAATTTATTAATGTTTTATATTAATTTCAGACTGAGAAACAATATCCTTGGCAAGGCAAGAAGCATTATACGTTTGAAAAAGCGGAATAATTTATGTATATTTATAAATATAGATAAAATAGAAATATAAAAAATATTTGTCCAAATATTATTGAATATTAAATTAAATATATTATAGTATCACATGCTTAATATTTAATTTTTAGGCTCGACCTATAAGGAAGAGACTTGTTTTCGACATCGCAAAAAACGATGTTTATAAACTTTCTCAAAAATATCCCGACGGTTTTTCTGAAATTTTTACAGATTTCTTGTTTTGTTAAAAGAGGTTTACAATCTTTATTTCAACTTTTTTTATACTTTAAGGACATACATCATATATTTAAATATTTATAAATTTTTTAATAAAATTATAAATAATCTTATGAATTTAGAAAACGCATGATGATTAAACTATTTTACTTACATATTTCAAATTTTATCTACTTAAAATATTGTTTAAGTTTTTGTTTTATTATTGTAATAGTAAGGTAAATTGGGGGAAGACGCCAGCTTGGGGAAGACGCCACTTGGCTATATTTTCATTAAAACTCATTATGATTAGCTTATGTGGTCAAAATATTGTTTTATTCTGACTTTATTTTCATGTCAAATTGAAAGATAAAT
>JAPYZB010000190.1:0-29991 GCA_030522745.1 Eupelmus kiefferi | reverse complement strand
GATCCCAGTCGGTATTGAATCGAAACCACAATGACGTTCTTAAGGACCAGATATTGCATGCCATACTGTGAGGCTGCTCCCCGGCGGAAATTGCCTCCATGGATCCAGATGAGAACGGGATGTCCTTCGGTAGCATCGGGCAAAGCGGGCGTGAAGACGTTAAGGAATAAGCAGTCCTCACTACCGATCACACCTCCATTTTCACCGGGTTGCGGGCACGGCGGGGCCCACTCTGTCGCGTTCACATCGCCCTCGAGGTAAATTGGAACCGAACGCTGAGAAAATTTATGGTTGAGAATGTATACAGTTTAAAAGAGAAAGAAATTGTAAGTTAAAATGACGTGGGGGTTTTTCTTATCGTTTGATGTTTTGCTGCATTAAAAACTGTAGCGAAAAATAAAACAAACGGAAACAAAAATTAGATAATTTTTATTCACGATTGAAGAGTCGAGCCAGAAATATGACAAGCAACAGTCGTTATATCAGTGTCACTAATTAGCTACTTTACGGATAAACCCAAGAGGATGTTTCTTCTTGATAAGTAATTTGAAGTTTGGCTCTTTATTTTTAATGCTTCACAAGAATTTTATAATTTAAATTCTCAATTTTATTTTCTATTTTAATATATCATAAAAAATTAATAATTAAATATTATTGTTAATGAAAATGTTAAATAACATAAATTAATAAATGTTGCAACTCTAAAAATGTATTAAATAAATTTAAAATGCAAAAATAAATAATTACAAACAATTTTTATTTTTTATATCCAGAGAATGAAATTGCATTATTTTCTTATTTGTTTGATTGATTTCTTGTCATTCTGAATAAAAATGAAGGACAATTTAAAATCAACGTCATATGATAATTGACCAAGTCGTGTAAACTCTCTAATTAACATATTTCTTATTACTTCGCAGAGAAGAATGTAGTAAAAAAAAAATTTGTAATATATCTTTTTAAGCAGATTAAAAGTATACTTGACCAATCGTAATTAAGCAATAGTAGACAACAATTTTGTAATAAAACATATCAACTGAATTATGAAATTCTAAAATATAAAAAGAGGCGCTAAGCGTATTTGTGATTTTAAATGCTTCGAAAAAAATCATAAATAGCCTATTAACTCATTCCAAAGTAGTTTCTGCATTTTTACAACCGCAACAATTTTCGTTTTAAAACACTTAACAATAAAATTTTACAAAAAAATTACAGAACACAAACTAGCAGTAATTCCCAACGTACGTCATTAACAAATTCCCCACTCCCAAAAAAAAGGAATCTCACTAATAACGACAATAAAAAAAAATTACTTACCGTAAATCGTCTATTTCCAACCGGTGGCTCCGCGTACCTAATCCCCCTGAACAAATAATACCCAGTCTCCGGATCCTTGGTACCAAAAATCCTCGCCTCTCTGTCATCCTTGACCATAAAAACCACTGGATCATCCACAGGCGGCGCCGGAGCTGCTCCACCTCCGACGATACATTCTGCGACTCTAAAACCCACTATGGCCACCAGGACCAGGAGGAGAGCCAGACGACCCGTTCTGTCCATCGCGAAGCTCGCCGGCAGACTGACTAGAGAAGAGGCTGAGATGTGTGGTGTGCGCCGAGGATGCGATAAAAATTGGGAGGAAAAAAAAGCGATAAGGACTCGACGGGAAATACATAATAGGCCTGTTTGCGGTCGGGAGAGGCGCTCGTGTTGTGTAGATGCAAAAAAGTTAAAAAAATTCAGAAGGTTCTTGTTTGACGGAGCGTGGTGTGCTGGACTCGTATACCTTGGGAAGTTTCGGGAATATATTATAGAGATTCGGCATAATTTGAGAGACGGTTGAAGGATTAAGTGCACGAAATGGCTGGTAAAAAAACTTATTATAATATCTGATTAATTCGTTGGATTTGGTACAGTAGCTGTGTGATGTCGGTGTAGTCGTATATAAGGTTTATGTTTTTTTTTCTGATGGATGGTAATAAAATGTAGAATAATTATTAGATGTATACATTCACATACGCACATTTACTAGTGTTTTTTTTAATAGGATTTAAATAGGTAAATGGTATGACGAATGCGTTTGAGTATTTCATAATTCATATTTTATCTTCCAGTAGATCGTAATCATTGTATTAACTATTTTTTTAAATCGTTACTATGATAATGATTTTAAAAATAAATATTGTGCTTCTATTCTGTTTTCTTTTTCATTATAGAATATAAAGTGGTTTGATTCGTTTAAAACTAAAGATTAGATTCAGTTATATACTTAACTGTAGATTTATTAATTAAAAAAATATGTGCCAAAATTTTAAGAAGGCCTTGAAAAAATCTAGATTGGGTGTCTACTATTATTATTGTGATTAACGATACTCAATTTCTATGTAGAAGAAATTGTTTTGGGTAAATTTTTTAGAGGCATTTTATAATAAAAGTAAATATTTTAAATGTTAAATTTTACTTATTTATTTTTTAAACGCACCAGTAGTATAATTTACTTATCATTGCTTATTGTATATGCTCTAATCTCAAAACTACGAAATCTGGAATTACATAACCTAAATTTTAATCTTTATAAAAAGTTCGAGATTTTAAATTTTGTACAAAATATCCATCTGAAAAATTATGATTCTAAAAACATATCCCTCTCCCCACCTATATCCTGTTTAGCAAAATAGTATCTCACAAAACTTTTATCTGTTCATCTATTAACGATTCTGTAGCACTGCTTTAACACTTAAAAAATAATTAATCTTTTAGTAATTAATTAGTTAATACTATTATTCTAATAAATTTGTACCTTATGGTCAAATTAATTCTTTGTTCTTCAACATAAATATTACAGTAACATAATTGCAACAATATTATAATGAAATAAATGCTATCATAAAATTAATACAAAATTGACAAAATATTGAAATGAAATTATTGCAACAATATGACACTACAGTTTTATGAATATTTCAGAGTTATACGAAATACTGCATTAATATTGTGGCCGAATTGTGTGAAGGAATATTGCTTTAATATTATAGGAATATTGCATAAATATTGCAAGAATATTGCATGAATATTGTAGGAATATTATAGCAATATTGAAGGAATATTGCATCAGTATTATAGGAATATTGTAGTAAAATAGCAGAAATATTGTAACAATATTGAAGCAATATTTTAATTATATTAAAGCAATATTATAACAATATTGTAGCGATATCGTAGGAATATTAAAAGGCATATTAAAACAATCATAAATTAATTTTTTTTAACTTTTACATTTGCCCCCCCCCCCCCCCCGCCACACTTTGCCGGCAGGCTTTGATTTAATACTTAAAAATTATTTCGGTTTGATACCTAAGAGAGTAGATGATTTCAACCTTGCATCTCATTTTTACAAAGACAACGTCCAAGCAAGGCTGAAACCACTTTCTCACACTATTGTAATATACTATTCTCGTATTAATAACGCAATGTGCTATTGTAAATTAAGCTCGTAAAACACCCGTTTTTTAGTGTGTGCTAATTTTTGAGTATGCTATCTCGTGATTTATTCGCTAGTGCACTACGAGTGACCTTAACAAGCCTTTTCTATAGAGCATTACAAAATATTTTAAGAGATTTTAAAAAGCTATATGTATGTTAGATCAAAAAAAAAAAAAAAAAAAAACGCATAGCACACTACTACTTGCACATCACCCTTATATACACTCCAAAATTCAAAGCCAGCACCTCAAAGCGCGCCACTGCAGCAACAATCGCTCTGAGCGCCGCGCAAGACATCCAGCGCAATGCGAACCCACCCGCTCATTGTTGTCAGTCATCCCCCCACCTCTACACACTATCAGTCGCAATCTCGGCCCTCTCGGCGGCAAGTAGCGTAATTCACGTGCGCGCCTGTCTGCGTACATACCCAGAGCCCAGACAGCTCGCGTACACACTCTCAAAATCGTGCAAAAGCATAATCGTAATCCACACTTTACTCTCTCTCCTTCGGAGTCGCGCGTGAAAGCAGAGTCTTTCCGACGGCGCGCGGTGAAAGGAGAGAGAGAGCGCAAGACATCATCCTACGCTCATAGCAGACGTATACACTAGCGTTTCTCCTCCTTCAGTCAGTCTATTTCCTAAAACAACGCCACGAATCGCGACGGTTAATCGAGGGCAAGTGTACTAGCACTGCGCGTAAGTGTCTCGTTTATTGGGCTCGTCATGCGCTGGAGATAAAGCCTGTATGCGGTCTCGCGCGTGTAAGTGCGTGCAGAAATGCCTGAACAATGTTCGTAAGGGATCCCTGCGGTATCGTCTGCATAATCGTCACCTACGTCGCTGTGTTCTACGCCGACTATGTCGTCGTCCGGTGGATCATTCTGCACACCATGCAGGACAGGTAGTTTTGCTTATGCTTTCGTTTCTGTAGCTTTGTTTTTTCGGCACGTTGTGAGCAAGCTTTCTGTGTTGTTTATATGGGTGAGATAGGGAAATTTGACAGTTCGCTCGCTGCGGGTGCATATAGCAGAAGAGAGAGAGAGATACGCATGTGTGTTGCGCTCTCTCTTGCTAGCTCGGCCCTCTCTCCCCGTTATATTTGCATTGTTGTGCAATGACGTCAGAATGTTTTGAATAAGGGGATTAGTATGCGAATTGCCGATTGTGTTTTTCAGATGTTGGGTACATTTCTTTAGATTGATTGTTGAATTGAACGCTGGATTGGACAGGAAGTTTTGTTTTGGATTGAAAAATATTTTTATTTAAACGTTGTAGTGTTTACGAAATCGGTGGATTTTTTTTACTTGTTTTTACTGTACTTCCTTATAATCATTCATCTAGAAAAACAGAAAATAATGCTTCTATTGTCTACAAGTTTTTTAATTGTAGAATGAATAACTGCAACTGTAATGCATAACTGTTAAATTTTTATATAAGCACATCTATCATTGCTGCATTGCCATAAATTTATATTTCCTGTATTTCAGTTTGTGGGGTCCATTCCATGTCATTACGTTCAATACGGTTGTGCTGCTGTTGATGATGTCGCATTTAAAAGCAGTATGTAGCGATCCAGGAGTTGTGCCACTTCCTCAGACTAGAATGGACTTTTCTGACATCCACACAGGAAGTTCTGGAGGAGATGATTGCGACGAGAGAGATGACTGGACTGTGTGCACTAGGTGTGAAACTTATAGACCACCTAGAGCTCATCACTGTAGAATTTGTAAGAGGTGCATTAGGAAAATGGATCATCATTGTCCATGGTAAAAACCCTATTATTATCTCAAAATTGTATTACGCTAGATAATGACAAATTTTTTCTTCTAATTTATACGCTAGATAATGACAAATTTTTTCTTCTAATTTATACGCTAGATAATGACAAATTTTTTCTTCTAATTTGTACACTAGATAATGACAAAATTTTTCTTCTAATTTATACGCTACATAATGACAAATTTTTTCTTCTAATTTTCAGGATTAATAATTGTGTAGGGGAGAGAAATCAAAAATATTTCATACAATTTTTGGTGTATGTCGGTACTTTAGCTTTATACGCAATAGGCTTAGTAATAATGTCTTGGGTATTTGATTGTCCTCAGTGCAGCAATGACATTGCAATAAAACAAAGTCGCATGTAAGTAATTGCTTTTTTGTAAAAGAAGCTTTCTATTCAGTTTTTAATTTTTCAGTTAGATACAAGTATGTATTGACACTAAATATTTTTCTTTCAGTTTACACTGTGTGATATTAGTACTAGAATCAACTTTGTTTGGAATGTTTGTCATTGCAATTTTAATATATCAATTCCAAGCAATACTCGACGATGAAACTGCAGTTGAAAGGGTGCAAGGAGCACATAGCCATCATAAGAATTCAAATGCTTTTACTTTGCTAGCGCAAGTTTGTGGCAAGAGCCATCCAGTATTCTGGTTACTTCCTTGTCACAATCCACCTCGGTATTCTTACAGACGAGATGATCATCTAATTGATCATCAAGTCTAATAATATTTAATACTATTCTTTAACGGATAAAGCTTTGAAAGGAAAATGTCAGTAATTTATTCTTACACTTTAAAACACATGTACAAAAATATAGAAATTTAATTTCTTTGTAACAGAAGAAATATAATAATTTTATATTTTTAATAATTGCAAATTTTTGATATGGTAAATGATTAAAAATTGTGCTTTCTCACTTACTGACATTTTTCCTTAGTATTACGAAATATTGTAATTACAGGTTTACAAAAAGTTTCACATATGTTAATTAAATTACAACGATACATCCTTTCGATACTCAAAAGAAAAAATATCTCACCCATCCCAAAATCTAATTATTTTTTTGTAAAGACAATATGAAACATAAAAAGTTCTTTCAATCTGTATAAACTTTCAGTCTACATAATGTCACTGTGCCACTATTTTTTATATTTTTACCAAAGGCAGTGTCAAGATAAAGTATCAGAAAGCATCAAATATGCAAAATATACTCTTATTTTTGGTATGAGCAATCTTAAGCAAATACTGTAGGTGGATCGAAAATTCGTAGTAAATAAGTAAATGGTAATAAAGTAAACTATAACTGCATTATACACAAGTACAATTGAGGTAATAATATATTATAATGTGTCAGAGCTGTGTTATATACAAATACTTCCTTGGTTTATACTTTATAATATATTTTGTATCTTATTTTCCATATAATATATTTTTTTCAAATTTTTATTTAGAACTTTACATATTTTTATGTATTATAGTCTGTACATGTATAAATACTTATATATAAATATTTATATATACTATTGAAAAGTTGACTTATTGCAATGTAAAATAGTTTTGTTTTATGAAGTATCATGTGGGTGTCTGTAATTTAATACTGAATGTTTTCAAAACCTGATGTAATGGAAATTTTTGAGTATTTGAAGGATTTTAACAAAGACTGTTGCTAAAAGCAAACACGTGTCTTTGCTTTAAATGTATTAAAATTGAAAGTAATTAAAGTCTATAAATTAATAATAATTAAAGTAATTTAAGTAAACTCATGAAAAATACTTTGAATATTATTTAAGCTTACTCCAAATTGAATTTAATTCATTTTTAAAAAAATTTGTTTATTAGGTAAAGGTATCATATTGTAATTAAGTAGGATAATGATTTTATTTCATTTAGTAGAGAGATATTGTATAAATTTATTAAATCTAAAATTAAAGGAAAATAGATTAAACAGACTATAAATTAAAATATAATTTACCATAAGTTTAAATTTTCTATAAAATCGTGCATTTTATCATCGAATTTCTAAAATTATATCATATCAATATTTTATTTTAAAAAATTTTTGGTTTTGATATACGAAAATACTATTAAATATCAATTTTTCACGAATGTAATTATAAGTAAATTACTCAATGAATGCGTACCAAACAATATACTAAAGTGTCAATAGAATAATTTATAATTTTGATTTTTTATAACTATAATTTTTAAAGAAGTTTTTTAATTATTTGTATAATACAATAAAAAAAAATGTATTATTTTTAAGATTTACTACTTTGAATATTACAAATATCTATAAAATTGATTCAAATTGTTCTCTGAGACTTCTTTTTTTTATTAAGTTTATAAAGTATACAAATTTTTAATGAATTCTGTAAAATGTAATACCAAAATAAAACCAAAATAAAAATTAGAATTTTCAAAATATTTTAAAATTTATTAAATTATAAACATGCAGCCATTAATCCAGCAACATTATCAAACTCAATTTTTTCTGTTATATTCTTTGTTTTTATATTCTCATCTTGATTTGCAATGAAAATAACACCATCACTTTGTTGTACCCATCCATATTTTCTAACCCACTGGTTTAATGAAGTATCTGTAATAAATAAATAAAAAGATTAATTAGTGTAATATATATTATTTTCTTTTTTTATCATAATAGTTGAAATCTAATTTACCATTGATTCCACCTAATAAATCAATTAATAGAGACTTCTTTATAGTCTGGAATGTAATTCCTACTACATGGCAAACAAATTTTCTTATCGAATCATTGAATCCCTCAATTCTGTCACACAGGTCATCCATTTTTTTTATTTGGCTCCAAACTAATTGGAATTGACATTCTTCTAACATATTTGCCAGATCAATAATACTTGCAATATCTGGATCCTGCATCTGTAAAATAAAATATAAGTTACAATTTACAAGAGTATTTCATATTCTGTCCTTTTCTAATTTTTATTTTTTAAATTTTTCTCTTAAAATCTACTTTTACTTTTTCTTTTAATTAAATATCTAGATAAGAATATTGATTTATTTCATATTTTCGGAGATGTTTTGACTCTTGTATAGAAACTATTCTCAGGCTGCAGTATTTAAAAATATTAAAAAAATTTTTATTTATAATTAAATAAGTATTAAACAAGATACTATTGTGTCATCTTAATAAAATTATTATGTTAATATTTTTAAATAATTAATTGTCTGAGTTTTCCATATTAATGAATGAATAAATTAATGAAAATAATGAAGATACCTACTATTAATTATATTAATATTGCAATTCTTTACTCTACTAACAGTTCTTTAAGAATAAAAGGATCAAATTTTATTAAGCTAAGGTGACACGCCTAACTACACAAAAAAAAGTTTTAATAAAAAGTATTACTTACAATCCTTTCGTTTAGAAGACATTTACATAGTACAAAATCTGTGTGAGGTAAATTTGTCAATGCTTTGAGGAGAATATAACACGTAACATCATTATTAAAATGATGTGGGTTTAATTGGTACAACTTCAAAACAGCAAGGTTAGCATCAAGATCGTAAGTATTTTCATTGAGTTGAATCTCAAGATATTTTTCTAATGTTGAAAGATTGTCTGGATTGTACCTGAAAAATAGAAAACATTTAATATTTAAAAATATTTAACGAGATAAGCACAATAGAAAATATTTTGTCAAGCATGTGTCACATATTTGTTTGATATTGTAAGAATAGGTAATATGTACTCAAAAACTTACCTTTCGATACCCTTTAACATTTCGACGAGTTTCTGTTTCATTGATTCCGCCATTTTCGCTTTATCTTCTTATAAATTAATTTTTACAAACTAAATTCACGCTAGCTAGCGCAAATATACAAAAACGAGAAGGTTATGTTGAAAAGGAATCGTGACTCCGGTATTCGGCCCGCGATACATTGGCAGAACTAGAAGGTGAACTGTCTGGCAGAAATTGCTCCGATTGTCTATTGGTTCAAGGTGGTGATCACGTGTTCAAAACAACGAATTTGATTTGTTCATGAAGTGGATGGTCTTAAACAATTGACCAATTAAAATTTAAGGAAACAGTTCATATATTTTAATTTTTTTCATATTCATATTTTTTATGACTTATTTATTTATCTATAATAATATGTATACGGACACAGAATATTGCTGCATTTTTTATTTTATGGCGGTAAGTTTTAATTATTTGGAATTGTAAAACAAAAAATAAAAATATTAACAACAAAATAGTGTATACAATTTTTACGTAGATATTGTTTGCAGAAATAGAAATACTTTTACTACGTCAGAAGTTACTTAATACGAAAAATCTCTTGACTACTGCCGTTAAAATGTCATTCCATATATCTGCCCTCATTTTTAAATTTTTACATCTTTAACCGTTATATATATTCGCACTCAACTTCGAACGTTGCAGCATCTAATCGAAGCATTTAATAGAGATAGTAAAGCAATTTTAACTCAATTCCAATTTTTTATAAATTAAATTTAGCCATTACTTAATTATACAAACATATTATACATATAAACATCTTTTTTTTAAGCTAAATTATATATTAATTTTTCTTTTTTTTCTGATTTAAAACAGGTTTATATTCTGGAACCAAGCAAATCGATTTCCGTTTGGCATAATTTTTTAAAATCATGAATCCGATCTGAAGAATTCCATCATCACACACATAAATTCGATATACAGACATGTGCGAGTGCACAGAAGTAGGCGAAACCACCAGCAAATTCCCAACGCAGAACCCAAGTCCCAAAATCCCCCAATCAGAAAACTGCATCGCAAGGCCCAGGGGGTAGGGGCCCGTTCTCCCATCCATTATATCCCATCCAAACTCTCCCATCCTGAATCGTCCCCAATAGTGCGTGTACCACGTGACCATCTCAGCCCGATCTGCGGCATTTTATTATGTATACACAAAAACGACGGTTGCCGACTCGTTAGTTCTCGCATACAGTCGGTGCGCGGCGCGCGGCTGCATACGCACCACCTATATACATATATACACTCTCAGAGTGTATACACACACAGCGACATATTGCAAAAAAGCGCCGACAAGTGCAGGTTCGTTACAAATTCGCGCCAGCCTCTCCAACCGTCCACGTAGACCATCCGCACACCTATATACATCCAGCTAATCATCAAGGCCGAAGCTGCTCTCCTCCTTTCTCATCTCTCGAATGCGTCGGCTGGCTAATCCGCGCCATGGGCAGGAGGAAGCGGCAGGTACCTGACCGAGCAGCGCCGGCCTGACAGGGGGGACATAGCTTCTCGGCAGTGCTGCAGCAGCCAGCCTCGACCGTTATTATTACCGGAGCGTGCACGCATACATACACAGCGGGGCCTGCGCTCGATGTCCAGGAATGCCGAAGTTCAAGGTAACTCAGCGCGCCCGGCTACTCTCTCTCTAGGTTATACGGCGGCATTCCGCGCTGAAATTTTTTTTTTGCGCGACTCTCACTCCATAGGCGCCCGCATCGATTTGCCTCTCTCTCTGTCGCTCTGCACACGCATATATATGTATGTATACGTGCCTGTGTGCATTCCGCGAATAATTTCACAGCCGCTGAGAGTGTGTGTATATAGTTGGGTATATATGTGCGAGGGGCCGTCTGGCGGCGCCGAGCGTTTTACAGCGACTCGTTTTCTCTAGCTTCTCTTTTTTTCTTATGCCTCGCGCGGAGAGAGGACAGGATCTAATCGCGCCGAGCTCGGCGCAAGAATGTTGTGACGGCCGATGATTGTTATTGCCGAGAGAGAGAGATGATTGATTGATTCGCGGAGGCTGGGAGATGCGAGTAAGTTTATGCGGATGCCTCTTTGGAGAATTGAGTGGTGAGGACGAGAGGCGCTTTCATGTATGTGCTGGGTGTTGAATTTGCTAATTTTTTTGTAACGAGTTTGATTTTTTCGTTTTGTTAAGATCAAGTATGACTGCAGTATGCCAAGCGAAGGGTTCGAGTTTGCTGAGAGAACATGAAGAGCAGCTGTAACAAAGAGGATACGGCTAAGAGATATGCTTCCTATTCAAATTCTGATACTGCTAAGAGCACCAAAACATCTGGTGGTGTAAGTTTTTTTAACGCTGATATTTATTTTCGACTTGGAAAGACTTTGGCTCTGATTTTAAAATCAGTGTGTTGTGATTCATTAAATTCTAGTAGTATTGCAAAAAAAGTTACTTATAGTTTTTTCTGGCAAGTACTTTGTTTCCTGATTATTTTGAATAACATTTTAGATAAATTTATTTCCAAAATTCTTTGAAAAAGTAGTTTGTAAATTATAAAAATTAATGAAGGATTGGTTACAGCATTAAAATTACGAATGCTTTTTGAAAATAAATATAAATTCTTTGAAGTTATAATGAAATATGAGAATTGCTGATAAAAATTAAAATAAATATTTTATTTATAATATATATATATTTTATTTATAACTTTATGAAACTTTATTCACAATGTATGGTGTATTGATTATGAGTCTTGTTATTAAAGTCTATAACGACGTAAAAATACATTGTTATTTTCAGGCCAATCAATACACACAACCTTGGCAGCAACAGAAAGAAAATGTAGAATCACCTAGAGTTGATGTTCCAATTGACAAGTCTGACAAAACTAATTTAAAGACACTGGAAAGTTTACTTTTAAATCATTCCATACAGCCTTGCCCATTTACATTTTTAACAGCTGTAAAGCGAAAGTTAGCACTTACTGGAAACCATTCTAAGAGCAAGAAAGCTTATGAGCCTGAAATAAATAAACACATACCCGAAGGTACAATGGATTTTATAAAACCTTTAAAAGTGCCAGATTTGAAGATTTCTTCTAAGACTGATTTCTCATCTCACGAAAGTCTTTTATCAAATGAGGAATTTTCTAAAAAGATTGAAGCTGTACAAAGAGATGAAAAGGCACTTAAATGTACTGATAGGGTGCCAAGAAAATTGGAGTTTTCTTCATCTAGTGCTACTTCTTTGTTAAATTATGAAAATGTTGAACCACTTAAGATACCAGATTATTCAATGTCAAAGAAAAAAGATCTTTCAAGAGATAGTTCAAGAGAAAAAGAGAATAGATCCAAAAGAGTCAAGAAAGATGATTCCAATATTATTAAAAATAAAGATGATCTTCAAGATATATCCAAATGGTCCAAAACTCAAAGGCACATATCAAGAAAAGAAATTGCAGATACTATAATTAATAGAAAGCTAAAAAATGAACGTATTTTAGCTCATGGTCCAAAAGAAAATGATATTATTTTGAAAAAATCAAAACCTAAAAATTTTGCCATTACTTCTACTGCAAGAAAAGATGAAGAAAAACGACATAAATATACAAACATTCCATCAGCAAAATCTAGAAAAGATAAGTCTTTAGAGTCCAAAAACAGAACTTCAAGTAGTGACTCTATTTATCCAACAGATAAAGGGACACGTTTACATGATAAAATATTAATTAGAGAAGGCTATAAAGCTATGATTTCTGAAATAAATGATCGTAAATACAAAGATGATAGCCAAATTGTAAATAAATCAAAGCAATCTGAAGACCAAAAGTATAAATCACATTCCGAAACAAGATTGCAAAAAAATAAATCCAATTCCATAAAACCAATAGAATTATTATCTCGAGACTCGAGTAAACGAACTTCAGATAAACAGAAATCATCTAGTAAAACTGATTCAAAACATACTTCAGAAATAAGTGAAGATCTTACAACTGCTGTAAACTCAATAGCTAGTCTGGTAAAAAGTCAGAGTTTGGCTACAGAAGTACCATCCTCATTACCATCCAAGAGCAAAGATGTTGATAAATCAACTCAGTCAAGTAGTAATCGTAATTCCGAAGATCCTAAATATTCAGATACATTTACACCAGCAACGTCATCTAATCCTAGTAGTTCAGCGATTGAAACAAAACTTTCACAAGATAGTTCTTTATCTGAAAAGCTTTTGGACCCTTCCAGGATTTCCTTCAGAGATGATAGCTACTCTAACCAACCAGACTTTGCTGATTTAAAAACTCCTGACATGAATCTGATGATTCGTTCTAAAAGAAGAAAACAGCTATTGCAAAAAGACAATGAGACTGATCTCAAAGAATCCAAGCAAAGTCCATCAAAAAGCAGCCAAGATGTGGAAGAAACACACGTGGTAATTCAATTTAGTAGAAATATTCTTTAAAATTCTAACTTTTGCAATTTAAAAATACAAGTTATTAATTTTTTCTTATATTGTTTTTATTACAGATGCAATTGAAAGCAGAAATGAATTTACTGGATTCATTTAGCGAATCACTACGCCAAGTAATCGACGTTGAAAGGTCAAGATTATCTAGTGACGAAATAAAAAGATACACTGCTTCCCTGCAAAGTGATCAGAAAGATACCGATTCCAAGAGAACGGAATCAGAAACTTTGGATAGCAAGGAAGACAGTGTAAACAAAATTCAAAAGCCTCTTGTCAAAGTAGCAGAGGTACAAACACAAACGGCCAACGATATTGCAACGCAAACGGAGACAACGCTTTACCAACATGGAATTAATGCAAGCTTTGCTTATTCAAGAATTTCGACAGATCCAAATGAGATCCCACATCTTTCCTTAAATTCCGAGGATAGATACGAGGATATGGATCGAGTGGAGGATATTTCACTACCAAGCAAAATGAGGACAATGTCCGAGATCAGTTTACATGAGACGACTTCCTCCATAAAAACGGAAACTGGAACAGAGATCAGTATTTCGACTCGCGGTGTAACATGTTCCTTCAACAAATATTTAGACCTCGAGGTATGTTTAAAAAAAATGCATATTAATATCTTCAATGTATCACTAACCTAAATAAACTGAAAATAAATTTATTAGTAGACACTTTCAAAATTACTTAATAGTTAAATATAGATTAAAAATTGCAACTTGATAAAAATTGACAGTAAACATAATTTAAATTTTAAATTAAAAGTTAAATCTCATAAATTCTTTCTACATCGCGTTCTTGCTAATTTTATAATCCGGCGAAACATAGAATTTTTGTATTGAAATGTAATCTTGCACATTTTCACGCAGATGGCGCAGCTGATAAAAGACGAGAGGCAGCGATACGATAAGATCGAAATGTTGTTTAAATCACGCGAAAAGACCTTGAACGATAAAACTAAGAAATTAGTGAAACTAGAGGAGCAGAAGCGCGCACTGAGGGATACCGGCCAAGATAGTCGTATCAGCTCCGTGAAGAAGAAGCAACGTGCCTTGCTGCTCAAGCTGCAACAGGAGAAAGATGAAATGAACAGGTGTGTGAAATACCATAGCGCCTTATCGATACAATTCTAGAAAAATAACATTCCTTATCTGTACATAAAACGCTTTCGTGTACTCACTCTTAAACCGCTATGTATTCAAATTTTTGCATTAAGATGTAAAGAATTGAATACTTACCATTATAAATGGAATGTTTACGATTTTTCATCTTTTAAATTCATTTTTTATACATAAATTAAAATAAAATATTTGCTTATGACGTTAAATAAAGAAGTTTTAAAACATTCTTTGTATTTTTTAGTTATAAATACAGTAAAAAAAATGTAAAGTAAAAATTTTTATTCGAATAATTTTCGATTTTTAAATGAATAATTTGAATTGAATAATACTAACTCAAAAATAGTCTCTGATGAATGATTATTTAATTACTTCAACTAATATTGTTATCATCCCATATCATTGTTGAATAATATAAAAATATTTATAAAATTAATATTATAGTAATATGAGATATAAATATCATTAATATATGTTATATTTTAAATGTTTGTTTATTCTTAAAAAGTAATTTTGGAAAGATTTACAGTTTTAATTTTGGAATAATATTTACAGATTGAAAGAACTTCATAAAATTGCTAGTCAAGAGAGAAAACTCATGTTGCAAAAGCAACGGGATATGTTTAATCCTGAAATGTCAACGAAGAACATTTTAAACAAGCTTAAGAGAAGCGCCGACAGTCAATCTCCAAGACGACTTTCGGGCCCCATGAAGGGATACGACATTCGCAGCAATTCATCGATAAGTTCATTAGTGGATTCAGACAAATCACAATTCGAACGTTCTCAATTCGACTTGAAATTAAATTTATCTGATATTATACCTCAGAGGAACGATCAGTCGTGTTCAAGGTTAGAACTGGATACATCATTAAAGCAGGTAAGTTTTTATTGAATAATTATTCTTATTACACTAATGTCTTGCGGAGACTTGAGCTACATGCAACAATTTTAAAAGTAATTGTTTTGATAAGTCAGCTGATTAAAAGTCAACTGTAATCTTATAAATGATTTTGAATTATGTTTTTTTCTTTTGCAAACGTATTTCAACAGTAATGGTATAAAATAAAAATTATTATTCAATATTAACAAACTAAGTTAAAAAATTTTTTTTTTCATTATTAAATAATAATTAATAATTAATAATTCTGAAAATAATATAAATTGTAATGAAAAATTCTTTAAATAAAAAAAAAATCATTACCTAAAAGTTCAATTTTCTTTGACTCAAGGGTTTCCACGGTACTGATAACATCGAGAAGAAATTATCGAAGCTTGAGGCCGGTAAACAACAAAAGGAAACAACAGGGACAAAATTAAAGTATGACCTCAAAACGCGGAAATTTGAAGAGAAAATGCCAAAGTCAGACTTACTGAAACTGAAGTCGCAACACTACGATATTGATGCATTACTGAAACATGGTGCTTCAGCGGTAAATTTGTTAAAAAATGATGGTCGCATAAGTCATGACGAAGATGACAAGTCCATCTCCGAATACGTGAAATCGGAATCGGACGCTTTAATGGAAGAGTTCACACAGATTTGGAGATCACAGTTTCCAAATTTTAATTCCGAGGTAATTGTTATATTATAAAAAATAATATTTAAAAGGTCTTATATTTGATTTGTGTTTAAATATTTTTTTTATATGTTACTAATTTTTCAAATTCGTTTTAGTCACTGCATATCCTTGAGTCACCCGATTGTTTAGATGCACTGAAGGAGATGCAAAAAGCATCACCAACGAAAAGGCTCGATAAGGAATCGATAAGGAAATTACAACAGCAACACGCGGTAGCTGATAGCAAGAATGCAAAGCGCAAAGGAGCAAAAACTCAAAAATCGAAACAATTTGTAATTGAGTCTACGTCAAAATCAGAAGATTCTCACTATTTAGAGGAAGAAATTTTCCGACATCACAACAAGCGTTCGAAAATCGACAGTGAGCAGTCGGATGATTATCAAAATTCGATCCTTGAAGAACTCGATTTCAATGAAAGTCAAAGTTCGTTACAAGCCCTACTTAAGCACTCGAATTTGTTAAAGGAGCGGAATCACCAGTTGCTTCAAGAACTTGTTGATGAGCGTCAAGACATTGTAGCGGATCACTCCGAGAGTCAATTATCGCACAAAGATGAAGAGGAACATGCAAGAACTGGTAATACATCGGCAAGATCGCAGGTCAGTCTGACGATATCGCATCAAAGCTCGAATGACAGTGACAGAAGTTACTCGAGGTCAGTTGTCATTAGATCCCAACAAGACCATCATCATCATCATCATTCGGGTATAAAAACATCTAAAAAACTGGAACAGTAAGTACTGTTATATAAGAGAACTTTTTATAGCCCTTGTTCTATAATTATTAAGTAAAATATTTTAGAGTCAATTAGAAAAAATTTTAGTTTATTCTAGAATTTAACTTGTTTTTATTTTTTTTTATTTTAACAAGATCAGTGTTGTGAAAAAAATTTGTAAACAAAATTCTTTAACTACTTTTCTTTACTGTAATACTATCAATGGTTTATAGCTTTTTTCTGAAATTATAAGCTTTTTATGAAATTGAAAGTAGTTTGAATATTGCTCTATATCAGATATGCCTGGTGAAAAGCTCATTGGAGTTGTCACGATTACCGTCTTCTATTCCTTTGACTCTCGCGTTGGGCCAAAATATACGATCGCCAAAAGTGCTTGCACATATACGTTCGCGGGCGACGTAGTGGACGCTCTCGGCCCCGGCGAACCACCGGCGCTGGGCACATATAGATAGACCGGGCGCGCGCCGGTCTAATTATAAACTCGTCGCGTGTACACACAACACCGAGCTCTCGCCCGTAAAAATAGATTAACTCTCGTCGCGCTTTCTCTCTTTCGCCTGCTTCGTGCACGATGCGCCCGTGTCCCGTTAAATGCTCGGGGTTTGGCGAGAGAGCGAGAGCGGGCTTTTCCTACTGAAAAGTGGGGAAAAAGTTGCCGGAGAAAGCACAAATGAAATAATGGCGTTTATGTCGATTATTGTCCCGCAGAATTCTGAAGGCCCGTGAGGCCACGCTCGTCTCGAGACGCAATTGCGTGGAGGAGTGGATCGCCTGGCATGCGCGACTACGCGAAGAGGAGAATCGCGTAGCACGAATGGAGCAGGCGGCCTACAAGCTCGTTAGTACTACCGCCAAAGCCTTGTCTCACAATGGTAAGAGAAAATATACTTTTTGTCATTTTTCATTGTGTTTTTTTTTTCATTGAGCTTGCTTATAAAATAGGTGTGTTTTGTGATCTATTTAAAGCATTCTTCTTATGGTCTGATGTCTTGATGCATTAGAAAAAATTTATTTTACTGATTTGAAAAGATGCAACATCAATTAGCTGTTGTGAATGTAGAAAATATTTTTGCTAATTCTACTTCATTCATTATATTGGTTTATCATACTTTCGAGGTGTTATTTTTGCGAAAATAATTTATTAAGTCTTTTAATTAGTTTACATGCAACTTAGATACATAAAATTGCAATTCAAAACATTATTAACATAAATTTGTAAAAGAACAAAATTTGAGGAATATATACATTGTAAAGTTTAATGGAGTGAATATTGATTTTCAAACTATTTTCTTTATTAAGTACTTATTATAATCATACTCGCACATTTTCTCCTTTATTTATTTTGTTCAGCAATAAGATTTTAATTTTAATTTCAATTCTTTCTAAATTAAATTGTTATAAGACATTATCAAGCTTTAAAATTCTATTTTGACGTCAACGCAATCGAATTCCTCGATTTGACGTCATGCCGTTGTAATTTTTGACATGCCATATCTTTATCAATAACAGTAATATTAGAAAAATTCTAAAACTATATCTGATAAAATACAAGTACACTTAACAAAATATGAACAAATACTTTTTTTCATAATTATAAGTATATTATTAATTAAAATGTCATATATTTATTTATTTATTATATGTGAACACAAATTTATGTAAATATGTTCAAAAATTAAATGGTCATCTATCAAGTTTGCATATCGTACAATTTTATTAATTTCCGCAAAATTTCACTTTCACACTTACACACATTTCTGTTGTAAACAGTTTAAATATAAACAAAAACATTTTTCACGTTTATTATTCAAGAGAAATTTGTTTTGAAAACAATTAATTTTCAGACACAACAGTATCCTCGGACACAAGCGATGTCGAGGGAAGAATCGAACTGCTCACGCAAAAGTTGGCGGATCGACGCTTGGAAATGGCTCGGCTCAAAAAGGAAGCTCGTAAACAGGCTAAGCAAAGGCTGAGGGCATTAGAAACTAATTTATTGAATCAAATCAAGGTTATTGATAGTTTTATTTTTATTTGCGATTATTAATAGATTACTTTACCGTTAATAATTGTATTAATTTTATTTACAGAAGTACGATGCCACGATTCTTGATATGCGCAAAAAGTTGGAATCGCGAAGAGGAACTAGCAAAGAAAATGAAAAGCTTGCGATTGAATCGAAATCGGTGGTGGACTTCAAAGTACCTGAAATTCCTATTAAAAAAATCCAAGAAATTTATAAAAGCAGTGACTTGCTGAGATCAAAATCCGATTCCGATATAATATCAGCACGAAGTCAAGAAAAAGTTGAGAGTTTGAAAGATGAAAAATCAAAGACAAATGATGCTGACCAAGATTCATCAAGAACGAAGAGTGGTGATTCTAAACTTTTATCTTCGTTATACACTGTGTATGATGAAGAGCATGAATCATCTGAAAAATCAGATTATAGTGCAGTAAAATCATATAAAACAAAATCTAATTCGGAAGAAATACCTACTCAAAAGAGCATCGCTACGGAAATACAAGAAGTAAAGAGGTCTTCTTCCCAAAGCAGTAATATATCAGAAGAAATACCAAGTGAAGCTTATTCTGTAAAATCTCAAACAGAAATTGAAACAGCAAATGTTTCAGGGCTACCCTCGTCGCAACACATAACCGAAAGAATTGAACATTCTAAAAATGTTTCGAAAGAAAGCTCAAATATTGGAGAAGAGATTATACCAGGCTCCGATGATACGTCGTTAATTTTTTCTCGAAAATTAGATAATATTCAATTGCACAACAAAGAATTGAATGATGACATTCATAATTTGGAGAATGATCTCAAAGAATTAACAGAATTAATGTCGAATTTCAGCAAAAAGTCTGAAGAGAAGAATTTTAAATTTATAGACCTTGCTGCAAAAAGTGCTAAAGATGTTGAGAAAAGTACTTCTAATGATATTTCTGAAGATTTGCCAGCATCCGAATTAAATGTTAAAACTGACAATATTGACGAAGACTTGCAAAATAGAGTTAAAAAAATCTTGTCAGACGTTGTTCCAGAAACGGATAATTTATTAACATCGATTGAAGAACTTGACACTAGAGGCAAGAGTACAGAGATTTATACTGAAGTAGAAAAGTCCGATGCTGTTGTAAAAACTGCGCCAACTGAAGATATTCCTACAGAATTACTTTCTCATTCTCTTATAGAAAAAGACGGTACAAACAGATATGATAATGATTTGGATTTAATATCAGAGGTTATAACTACTTTTGTTGAAGAAGACAAAGAAAATATTTCACCAAATGTATCTCAGTCGGAAGGGAATAAAATATCAAAATCATTAGATGTTGAAAGCACTCAAATCGAAACAGAATATAATTCTGATTTTGAAAAGTATAGTAGTGTTAATATCCAGGAAAGTGGTACCGAAAAGTCTGTAACTTTAGATAAAAGCGAAGAAATATCTGTTGAACAAGCTATATCCTCAAAAGTTGATTACGTTAAAGTTATAGACGAACAAACTCATACAGCTACTGAGGATGAAATCATCACTGCCAAGGTCTCTGTCTCTGACGAAATTACAGAAAATGAAATCTTATCGACAAAAGTTAGTGGCAAAGAAAACGCCGAAGATCAAACTTGTAATACTAGTGAAGGTAGATATGCCGAAAGTAAAATTCCTTCCCTTAAAGAAGCTTACGATGTATCGCTCAAAGAAAATGTTGAGACTGACGTAAAGACTTCAGCATCAGACAACGATTGGACTTTATCTGATTCATTCGAAATTAATCCAATTGAAGAAAAAAGACCAGAGACAGTTCCTTTGACATTAGAACAAACTCTGGAATCGAACAATGAAAAGAATGAAGATCAAAATGGAATCAGTGATATGGATGATTCGACATTGTTTATCCCCAAAGGAGAGTCGACAAATCTTCAAGAAACTTTTGGGCTAAAATTGGACGAATCGAGTGACCCGCGAATCGGTATTCGTTCGGATGAATTCAATGACATTCTCGAAATAATCGAGCGCGAAACGAAAAACGATGACGAACCGATAGTTTTAAAATTGGAGGATCAAAATCTACCAAAACTAGATGTTAAAATTGATAGTCCAGCAGAATTTGACGTGTCAGTGAAGATAAGTACTATGGATGAAGAATCTGAAAGCATAGAGGAAGAGATCGAAAGCAAAAATGATATTAGTGCTTGTGAAGATTTGATAAGTGAAAAGTCAATGGTAGATAATGATGATTTGCCGAAAATAGAGATAGATGTTAAGATACAATTGATCGAAGAAGATGGTGATAAAACTAAAGAGGAGTCGAAAGCTAACTCGCCTGATGAGAAAAGTGAAATTCGGATAACTGAAATTGGAACCGAGTCTAGTGGAGAAGAACGAGGAAGCTCCGATGGAGAGCAAATGGACAATTTGATCGAAGTAGCAGAGGGAAAGCTTGATACTGTAGAGAAATTGACGCCGCTAAAGGAAAAGTCGGTAGAAAATGTGACCAACGAAAAGCCAAAAACTCACGTTCAAGTGTTTTTAGATAGAACATTTGAGGTCATAAAGGATCCAGAATACGAGGACATATCCGAAGAAAGTTTAGAAGTATCTGAGATCCTTGACAAATCGGAATCACGAATAAACCAAAAGCCCAAGAAGTTTACAACTATACCAGAGAAATATGTTATCAAGTCAAAGTCTGATGAAGTACTTCGCATATTGGACGAAATATCTAACAAGTCTACAAGTAACTTTAAGGAAGGAAATCGAGAAGCACCGATCAACGATGAAAATAATGCCGCTAAAATTACAAGCCCAGAAATCCCGACCGAAAAGGAAGAAAGTGCTCCATCACCATCTCCTGAAAAATTAAACAGTATCGAAAATGCGGATTTAAAATTGAACAAAATAGTAGAGGTAGAAGTAATTCCTATAGAGGAAATTTCTAAAAATGAGGAAGAAGTTAAGCCAGTTGCCGAAGATGAAGAAGCTCAGCAAAAGCAATTGGATTCACCGAAAGTTGTGTCGGAGTCGAGCGAAGCCGGTGTCTCCGAAATTGACATGGATTCGACGCCTAGAGACATAAACGAAGATTCACGCCTGGATATCGATGCTCTTGACGATGATCTTCTAAGTGGCAATTCTCTATTGCTAAAAACCCAGGGCAACGATGCGAAGCCGGAATTCCGCACAACACCAATGGGTGTCGAGTCTGAAAAGGACATCGAGGCAATGATTGAAAAGCTGAAAGGTATAAACAACAAATTTTTTGATATTATTTTATTTTTTGGGTTTAGTTCGTTATTAATTTTCCGTGGCTGTACAAATTTACGATTCAGCGATGATGTGCATCGACATTAGAATTTTCAAAATATTTTTAGAAGTTTAAGTGCATAAATTGCTGAAATATTTATAGCGATTCATTAAGTCATATTTGATTTAAGCAAAGTTTTTAACAAATTTTGAAATTAAAAAATGTTTTACTTTGATTGTTAATCCATTTCATAAATTGCAAAAAGACTCTATTTTAATAAAAAAAACTAGTATTCAGAATTCAATATTACAATCCTTTAAGATAAAATTATTACGAATCTTCATCGCTGAGTTAAACGCACTTTAAACTTTAGAAAAGTAGTAAGCTATATGCAAACTTGAACGATATTTCTCAATGTCAATTTATATTTTTAATTATAAATATTCATGATGTTTTATTGATCAGATGTTCTTAGAAATTATTACATTTTACGATACTTGCTTAATAATTTGAAAAATATATTTTTTCAGTAATTAGTGTTAGAAATTTTTATAAATTTTAACACTGAAAAAGTATTTTTTGCACTATGATAGTTCTTAAACTTAGACAAGAAAAAATATATTTTTCAATTATTTATAGTATTTGTTTGTATTGATATATAAAATATATCTTGATGTTGATTTTTTAACACATAAATATTTAAGTTATGTAAATATGTAAAACTTACACGCCAAGAGTAAAGTAACTCTTGTTAATCACTGACATCTATATCAGTATACATTGTGTTCAATTTTTAATTTTTAATTATTACTTTTGGCTGAGAGATATTGTTGTATTCGCTAAATGCATTTCGCACATTTTCGAACATCTGTATGGGATTGTACGTGATAAATCTGAGAAGAAAGGGATTAAAAAAATAAAAAGTATGCTGAAAAATAGGACAAACTCTATATATAACATTGTTTTATTTTCATTTTCTTATAATGGCTGTGAGCTCCCATGCAAATAAGCATTGCCTGGTATAGCAAATATGTTGTTTATTTTACAGAATAGCAAAGTCGAGATAATATTTATCATAAAGGTAATTTATACATACGACAAAATTTGGAATGTCATGAATCATTGACTTGTCTTCTTTGTACAAATTAGGTGTCGCATGAATATGCTTGTCTGTTGACATACATTTTACAGTATATTTATAAGTTATATATATATGCACAAGAAAAGCCTGTAAATATGTGTATCACATATATATTTATATATATTATATTTTTACATTACGTTCCCCCCCCTATTTTTTTTTAAATCCATGAATATTTTACGTGTAAGTGCCATGAGTATATTTCTGAATGTTTCGGTCTTGATTTCAATATTAGTTTATTTTTCAAAATAATATCGCACAATTTTTTACGTGCCACAATATAAATATTAAAAGTTATTGTAAGCCTGTGATTTTAATAGTAGTAAAAGTCAATCATTGCAAGTTAATTTTTTTACAGGATATATGATATTAAATAAATAAATGTATTAAAATTGTTATAGTTACGTAAAAAAAAGTATACAAAAATATAAATTTATTTAAGATATATAATGATAATTGACTTTTACACAATTTTTAAGACCGACGCTTTCATTATAACAAAATAGAACTTAACATTTTTTGGAATTCAAATAATGTGACAAAATTATATGAAAATTTCTATAGATTTACAATGGAATGTTATCAACACAGCTTTAATTATATTTTTGTTTGCATCAAAAGAACCTACCCTATTGGTATTTTAAATTCAATATTTAACTTGTATCTACCTATAGGAGCACTCAAAATTCAGTATATTATCCATACCCCTTTAAAATAATACAATATTTAATAAAGATAAAAATTGCTTTCCCTGAATAAGAATTATATCTTGTTTAAAATATATTCATAATTTTCTTTTTTATTAGCTTCATTGGAGACACCTGGCCTGGAGGTAGCTGAACTAGAGGCTAAGTTGCTTCAGATAGAGAATCTTCAAATTGAGCTTGAGGTATGCCAATTTTATTACAATTATTAATAATACTACCTGAGACTGAGACTAAAGACAACATTTTTTATAATAAAACATTTTTTGCTTGACTACTCTTGAAATGAATCTTTTACAGCTTATATCATCGATAATATATAAAAAATAATCGTTTAATTAATTATTCTTCATAAATGTATTACCTTTAGTCCAAGGCTCCCCTACTTTTATAATTAAATTTTGAATAATTGCCAATTAATATTAAAAAATTTATTATTATATTTGAAACTAAATTTGAATTCTTTTTAATTTTACATTATTTGAATCAGATTAAAAAACTAGAAGCCGAGGAAGTGTCTTACTACGTTCGAGAAATTCCAAACAAGCCGCCGCCACCTTATACACCTCCTGGTGCCGTGCGTCTATCAAGCTCTCACGGTTCTCCGTCACCGCCGCCTGCTGTTATCCCATCTAACGTCGAGGAGCTCACGGCCATTACAGAAAAATCGACAGCCATCATTTACAGAGCTAAGCAGGCCGGTGACGACGTAATGGGCCTCGAAGCGCCTGCTGAGATTTGCGAACTCGCCAAAGACAACAGCAACGACGCCCTCAAAAAGGATCGGCGTATCTATAATAGCTTCCTGTTTGATCTCTGCAAGGAGCTCATCGCCGAGATGTACAAAGCTGAATATGAGAAACCTGGCCCTAGCTGGACAAAACCTAACGTCAAAACGAAGCCCGCTGTGAAGATCGCTAAGAGTGTGGACGAGCTGAACGACTATGTTTCCAAGGAAGTGGCGACGCTTTTCGGCTTTAAGACGAAGTTGCAGCGCGAAAATATGGTGATGAGGTGGAGCAGAAAACGGAGAGATCGAGTGGATGAACTACTAGCGAAGGAAGCTCAGGCCGAGGAAAAGGAGTGGACCAAGTTTCATCACGATGAGCTGGCGGTCAAAAATGAATTAACAATGACGATACTGGACACGTTGATAACGGAAACGACCAGCGTCGTTAAAGCGGCGTACGCAAACAAGCGAAAAGTCGTTAAAGCTTAAACTAAAAGCCTTATCAAAAAGTAAAAAAACTAAATTTTATATTTGAAAATTGAAATTTTAAACAAAGTCAAATTAATTAATTATACCCATAGGTAAATATTAATACTTCAATCATAAATCAATTAAATGATTTGATTTTATTAAATATTAAACTAACACTTTGATAAGGTTTTATTTTTAAAAATAGTTCACATATTATACATATTAGACTTTACGTTAGTCGTGAAAGTTAATGTGAAACGAACTTAAGGTCTCGGTATAAAAAAACTGCACGGTAACAGATGACTGCTCGAAATTTTGCATTTAAAAAGATTTTTGTGAATTTCAGTGGACGTGTATGACAATTGAGGAAAAGAAGACCGTTTTTCAATATTTAAAAGAATTTATTTTAGAATTCAAATATTTATTTTTATTTCTAATTACGTTATGATTACGATTTAAATAATCACTTAGAACAAAATATAATTTAAAAAACACCAGAAACAATACTGATCTTGGCTAATTAAAATCATAATTTTGCTAAGATCATGTATATCTTATGTGTTCAGAAAATAAATTGAGCGAAACTTATATATCATTGTTTGAGCTAGAATTGTAGCTATAAATAGTATGAACATACATAAATACCACATCAATTCAAGGAAAAATATCATAAAATTTAAATCTTATAAATTTTTAAGTTAAAAAAAGTTTAAGTTACTGAAATCTAGACTTTAATTTAAATGTAGGCTTAGACTAAGAAGACAATGATGTATATCACGCCAATTTAAATTTGTAAAATACCTGCCTGACTAAACCTTTTTATTACGTATAATAAAAATGATTACAGATATAGAAAAAGATATAGAAAATAAGTAGATTTACTTATAATGAAATAAAATTGTATTAAGTTATTATCATAGAGCAAATAGAATTTACGTATATTAAAAAGTATCTTAAACTTTACTTTTAATTGTAAATATTGCGCTGATTCACGTGCCACTAGCAAGGCCTTAAATAGACTTTTACAAACTATAAATTTAAAATACCTTACAAATTTAAAATTTTTTAAATACGTACCAAATCAACGAGTCTTACTGTTATACCGTGCAGCAGACAATATCAGAAATGCATATATTCTTTTTACGTTGCATTAAAAATTTGCACAATTGTTTTGTGAACGTGTGTTCTAGCGAATATTGCCATTGTTTAAGTTGTTTTTACTAAAGGCAGTCGACAGACGAGATGTTTTTACAAACTCGTCTTTAACATTTACTTATACTTACGCATAGGCTGGTTCCTATTTTTGTTAACGAGGCATTTTTTTCACGCACGTTTTTTCGTCGCACACCCGTAGTAGTAAATATTCTGTTCGCGGGTAGAAAACTAGCGTAGTCGAAAAGTGGTTCTTACAAATTATACGATAATCAAACGCACTATGTCAGAATGAAAGAATCAATATTTAAGTATTTGGTGCAACGCGAAAACTAAAGTTGTATGGTGCAACTGAAGGCATTTCGCTTCTGCAATTCTCACGCATGCCGTTATGTTGTAGAATATATATATATTTGTTAGATTTGTGAGAACGAATGAAAGTTTGTAAATTATCGAGAAATGGTGCGAAGCCTTAGTATTTATAGTTCCAATATTTGGATAATTTGGGGTTTTATTACTATTACTATTATTATTAACTATAGCGTTGCTCAATTTATATTTACTAATAAAATTAACAAACCTGTAAGACTGATGTTTCGGGGCCATTTCGATTGATGAAAATTTTGATCAACTCGCGTAAAAATAAATAATGAAAAAAATGTAAATTAAGGCTGAACGACGCAGGGTTTCGTATTTAATGCGTCGATTTCGAAGCTATCACTTCGGCATTAGTATTGACAACGAAGGATAATCTCTTTCTGAATAGAAAACTTTTTTTGCGCGACAAATAACATAAAAAAATAAAATAAAACTAACAAAGTAAAGTACTTCTAAGAATGATAAAGACTTTTCAAGATTTTTTGGCCTTTACCGAAAGACCGTTAATTTTACTGAGCGGTTGGTGGTTGCATTTTTTTGTATTTCTTTTAGGCATCTAAATGAGTCATTTGACTTAAATTTATTTTTCTTGGTTGTGATGTACATAAAGTAAGGAAATATTTGAATGCATGAGTATTTTGAAGACATGTATAATAAAAAGCTGAAAATTGTTTTTTTACAATTTTGCTTATCCACTTTGTTTTCTTTTCTTGTTTTCGAGACGTGTTTTAAATAAACGTAATAGACCTGTATATTGTATAGATCGCGATTTAATAGTTGAGCGTAACCTGTATGGGGCTGTATCCGCACTTTACCAGGTAGATTGTTATCAATAATCGATTGTATGTAGAATTTGTACTTAATTAAGTTCTAATATATTTTATAATAAATACTGTAAAGTAAAAAATTTTAATTATTCGTTATTTTTTTCATCCCTTCACAAAAAAAACATTGTTACTATAATATGATATTAGAAATTTTTTTTTTAATTTTTGTATCTTCATTCTACTTACCAAGTACAAGGATTAAAAGGAGAAAAAGAGTAAATCAACAAACAACAGTTTAGTTTTAATTTCAAGTCTTCCAACCCCATATTTATTTCGGCAATGCCTTTTATATGAAAAAGTACAACACCATTTTTCGAAAAGGACGATATACACTTGTTTGCTTTCAAGGGAGAGCAAGAGAGAAAGAGAGACAGGAGAGGAAAAGAGAAGGATGGTATTTAGAAATATAGTAGTTGGCGGTCGAGTATGTGTGGGGAGAGGGAACAGAGGAGTAGGGTGTAGTGCAAAAAGGATACTTTTCAAGAGAATACAATATCTTCATGTGTATTATAACTATTTAAAATGTATAGCGTTTAAAACTTAATGGTAAAAAATACGAATTCTTATTTTTTTTGTTCATATCCCATATAGTTATGTCATATCTATGATCGACGTATAGAAATCAATAACAGCGAAGTAATGTACTTACATTCAAATCGATCTATGTAGTAAAATCCACGAATGAATCGTCGCTTACACTGTATTTATATGTATAATATATATATAGCAAATAAAGGAAAAGGAATTATGTATATATATAGTTCTGTAATCTCTTGTTTCGTACTTTTCTCTATTGGCGATAAATCTGGTCACGTGAATAATGTGCTCTGATTAATTAACTTGTGTTCATCGGCAAAATCTGCACGGAGCGTCGCAATGTTTCAATATTTCTGAGATTCATCGATCTTTGACGCCATAGACGACACCCCGAGCTCACGTTGCTCGATAGTCAATACGTAGATTAAATGTACACGACGCCTTAAAAGTATTATCCACCGGGTTGATCATCGCGATATCATTTCTCTTGCGCTTTTCTTCGCTTTTGTCTTATAACAACTGTTTTATTAATTACACGTAAAATCACTAAGCTTGCTTGTTTTTTAATTTTTTTCTTTTTTTTTGTTAGCGAGACATCATGCAAATGTAGCTCTTTTACACAAATTTAAGTAACTGTTGAAAAGTTGATTGCATCTTCTATGTTATTTATCTGTTTTATACGAGCACTATTATATAAACGAGTAACGACGTCCTCTTATTTAAATTCTCCCCTATGTATTTTATTTTACTTTTTTTTTCCTTTAAACCATTTACATGCATTTTGAAAATATGTTCTTCTATAAAGTTATATTAAACACGTCACTCTCCCGCTCTCGTGATTGTCATTCTTTCATGTACTTCAAGCCTTCTCTCATTTGCACGTTAAAGAAAATTCTAAAAGCAGCTGCGAACAATAAAAATGTAGTTTTTTATCAGGTAGAGAGAACATCTTTTCGAAAGCATGTAAAAAGCATTACAACAGCTTGCACGCATTTAAGGAAGTTGCGAGAAAACGACTTGCGTTGGCGTATCATCAGTTTCCAAAAATTCATGGATTTATTATTATTTTTTTTTTATATTATTACTAATGTTATTATTTTGTTACTTTTTTCTTTGAAAAGTTATTACATGCTTGATAAAAGTATGCCAATTCAAAATAAACTTTTAGACTTCTTTCTGCTCAAACACGCACGATTCATTTTTGGAATCAGATGACGAAAATTCGTTAAAATTGCTCGCATACAAAGCAATTGCAGATAAACGGCAACAGCTTTACAACGTTTTTCTCCCTCCTGTTAGATATAGAATAAATCAGTGCGACGGGCTAATTATCGCAACAGTCCCGATAGTAAAAGACTCGCTAATCGGAACACATATCGCGAAGAATTGTACGCGTTTTTTAATATGTTTATTGCCGTGCTACACGAACCTCTCAGAGGCGAACGTTGTGAAATACTTTGTTTTCGTTTAAATATTTGCCATTGCTTTTCATTTCTGCAGCGATTATGAAACTTCATTTCAAACCGAATGCTTTTTGACGCTTCCCTTTATTTGTTTCTCGGAAAAGACTTTTGACTCTCTTTTATCTATAAGTTTAAACTATATAACTAATAATTTTTATAATTTATTGCATAAAAGGATTAATTACCCGATTTTAAAGCAAGCTTATGCAAAAAACTGACACTTTCTACAAATGAACATTTGAATAACTTACTATAGTTGAACAATAATTCTGATATTTTGTAAGATTCATATATTTATGCTATTTTGTTACACTGAGAAACCCAAGATAGTAAAAATTACGAGATAGCTGGTAAAAATTACCAACCCACACAGTAAAACGATCACAGACTGTCAAAAGGAAAATTTT
>JAPYZB010000189.1:0-26408 GCA_030522745.1 Eupelmus kiefferi | reverse complement strand
AGCGCCCATACAAATGCGCTCTTCAAATCCGCATCGGTTTAGATTCAATTTAATTCCCGCCGATATATCGCTCGATGCTTCTTACAGCGCGCTGATCGTCATTAACCCATCTAGTCGAAGCAAATTCGAGAATCCGTAAACTTGATAGCGCGATGATGTAAACGCGTATTACTTGTCACGACCTTCTTAGCGTTCGCTGATTGGAATCTTGGTGGTTATGCAGGAACTTGTCAGTGACACGCGTGAGTGTTTGAGGAAGGTCGAGGGGATGTGTAGTAGTTTGTGCAGTTTGAATACTGGCTACTTGCGGTTGAGCTTGAGCTTTACTAAATTTCGTACCGATAAGCATTTGTAATTTTTGTTTGAATTATTCCGGTAAAATTAACCTTTCTTCCATAAATTCCGAAAAATTATTTCACTTCGAATACTCTAACAATTTTCATGATTAGCCAAATTAATCTCCATACCATCTACCGCGTCTCGAATTTCAGAACCATCGCGATTTACTCGGTAATTCAAGGCGAGAAAATTCTTTCCTTATATATACGTCCTTCTCCTTTGAGTCGCTTGATTGCGCCGCTGCGCGCTCGTTATAATAGAGCAGAAGGTAGAGGCAAAAGAAAAAAAAATTGAGCTGGTAAAGCCGAGGGAGATTTGAATACGCGAGTAATGACGTTATATGCACTCGCGACTATCGCGCTTTGATAATAACGACGTCGTTTATCGCGCAGGATGTGCGTCCTTGGGAAGAGACTGCTGAAAGACATCGATGTGCGGGCAAACTGTAAAAAGTTCAATCAGTTCATGAACGAGACCTTCTGCGACAAGCTCACAGGCAGGTGCGATCCCTACTATCTGCAGAACAACGTCACCATCGTGAATGGCATTAAGGGCCTGGCCAGCGGCGTCTTTTTGCGTGAGTATATGATAGAGAGGAATTGATGAACTATCTTTGATTGATTTAAAGATAGAAAATCATGGTCAAGACTATGTTTAAGTTTGAGAAAAAATTTAGAAGGTTTATGAGATGATTAATTCTTGTTTGTAGAAAATCTTATGGGCAGTTTCCAAGAGGAAGGTCAATTCGTCGCCTACGGGAGTGATCCCAAGGATGTCGATTACCTGGGCGGTAGCGTGTACAATCAAATCCAAGTCGATTTGACAACGACGTTCACCATCCTCATCGGTATCTTCTTCCCATCGGTGACTGGTGAGTGCAACATATTTCTATAATATAAATGCACTTCTTCATAATCACATAAAAATAAAATATTATTTTTACGAAAATCGTCTAATCAAAAAACAAGTAAACAAAATTCACGCATATACCAAAAACTACCATTACCCTCGCAGGTATCATGGCCGGCTCAAACAGGTCTGGCGATCTGGCCGACGCCCAGAAGTCCATACCGATCGGCACGATCTGCGCCATCCTGACCACCTCGACAGTTTACCTGTCCTGCGTGATGCTGTTCGCCGGCACCGTCGACAACCTCCTGCTCAGGGACAAGTTCGGCCAGAGCATCGGCGGCAAGCTCGTCGTGGCCAACATAGCCTGGCCGAACGAGTGGGTCATCCTGATCGGTTCGTTCCTCTCGACCCTCGGAGCTGGCCTGCAGTCCCTCACCGGTGCGCCCAGGCTGCTCCAGGCTATTGCCAAGGACGGCATAATACCGTTCCTCAGCCCGTTCGCCAAGAGCTCGAGCAGGGGCGAGCCCACCCGGGCCCTCGTCCTCACCGTCCTCATCTGCCAGTGTGGTATTCTCTTGGGCAACGTCGATTACCTGGCGCCTCTGCTCTCCATGTTCTTCCTCATGTGTTACGGCTTCGTTAATCTGGCCTGCGCCGTGCAGACCCTGCTTCGCACACCCAACTGGCGGCCACGATTCAAGTGGGTAACAATTTCTTGAGATCCCCTACTGAAAAGAGTCAGATGAGATCTCACCTGATTTCTTATCTGAGATGCCGTGCCAAAATCGCAGGTGAGATCAAATCTGATTTTTCGTCTGTCGATTCATAAATAAAGAAAACTGTATAAAAAGTGAATTCTGCAAAATTTAAGAAACTGAACTTAGTTTTATTCTTGTGAATTAACAGATGACATGCCATCTGATATCTCATCTGTTAATTCACAAGAATAAAACAAAAGTTCAGTTTCTTAAATTTTCTAGAATTCACTTTTTATACAGGTTTTCTTTATCTATGAATTGACAGATGAGAAATCAGTTGAGATTTCACCTGCGATTTTGGCACGGAAACTGAAATGAGAAATCAGGTGAGATCTGATCTGACTTTTTTCGGTAGGGTCGTATACGATTCGACTTCCGAGAACTAGTTAAAATTATATTCTTGTCGCGATGTAGGTACTACCACTGGAGCCTGTCATTCCTGGGCCTATCGCTCTGCATCGCGGTAATGTTCATGACGAGCTGGTACTACGCTCTACTAGCCATGGGCATGGCGGGCTGTATCTACAAGTACATCGAGTACCGCGGAGCTGAGAAAGAGTGGGGAGATGGAATTCGAGGTCTTGCGCTTTCAGCCGCCCGCTACTCCTTGCTGCGTCTCGAGGAGGGACCACCGCACACTAAGAACTGGCGCCCCCAGATCCTCATACTTACCAAGATGACCGACGACCTCGTGCCCAAATATCGTAAGCTTTTCGCTTTTGTCAGCCAGCTCAAGGCTGGCAAGGGTCTGACCATCGCCGTGGGGTGCATACCCGGGGACTACACTAAGAGGTCCGGTGATGCTAATGCAGCTAAACAGGCCCTGAGAAGGACTATGGAGGAAGAGAAGGTTAGTGATTACGATTCGAGCGTAATAAGTTCCAAGTGTTAGATCATCACGCAAAACGTAACGAAAAAATGTTATTTTTATATTACAGGTTAAGGGCTTTGTCGACGTTATGGTAGCCCGCAACGTGATCGATGGTCTGAGCTGCCAGGTGCAGATGGCCGGTCTTGGCGGTATGAAGCCCAACTGTGTGATCCTGGGCTGGCCTTATAGCTGGCGCCAATCCGAGAGCGACCGCAACTGGCGCGTATTCTTGCAAACGATGCGCTGTGTTACCGCCGCTAAGATGGCTCTCATCGTACCCAAGGGCATAAACTTCTTCCCCGACTCGACCGAGAAGGTCATCGGCGACATCCACGTCTGGTGGATTGTGCACGACGGCGGCCTCCTTATGCTCCTGCCCTTCCTGCTCAAGCAGCACCGCACCTGGAAGAACTGCAAGATGAAGATCTTCACCGTTGCCCAGATGGAGGACAATTCCATTCAGATGAAGAAAGACCTGAAGAAGTTCCTGTACGATCTTAGGATCGAGGCTGAAGTCGAAGTCGTTGAGATGGTCGGTATTAAAATATTAATCTACGAGATATTTATATACATATACGAACTTACCAAATTTTTTTATCCTTCATATTGTAAAAATTATACCAAATGGATTTAAAAGTATTAAATCTTATCCGTTGTATACTTTTTAAAATAACGAGTACTAACTGAATCTTATCTTAGGAAGTTAAATATTAAGTCTGAGCCTCTTCAGAATACAAACTTGAATAATTTTTATTAAAGCTGGATTTTCAGCTGTTTGAAACAACGATTACTGTCAAATTAATAATTAATTAATTTGATTCTGTTCCAGATGGATTCGGACATTTCCGCATACACGTACGAGAGGACGTTGCTGATGGAACAGAGAAATCAAATGCTGCGTGAGTTGCAACTGAGCAAGAAAGAATCAACGGGAATTGTACGTATTGTATATATTTATAATTTATTACTTAAACTTACTTGTAGATTTGTACATACATATACTAGGATTAAGTGATTAATTTTAGTACGTAAACGTAAGAATTATATGTTAATATAAGCTGATCAATGCCTTCAATTTTTTTTATAATATATTAATAATTAATGTAATAACAATTTATCTAACTCTAAATATTTTAATAAGTTTTATTTAACTTAATTGTATTTTTAAATGTTATAAGTGGATTTTTATGCAGGATGTTGAAACTCTGAGAGAGTACCAATCACAATAACTATATATAATATTTTCCTAAAACAAGAATCGAAAAGCAATAGGCATTCCTTATTATAAGTGTACAGTAAATTAAAAATGTACCAGATTTAGATGTTTTTGCGAAAATAACTGATCCGCTAATGTCTGTTTCTTGCGCTCTCGTCGCGGATGCACGTCTCGTTCTCATGTGTGTGTGCGGATCAGACGTCGGACTTCAACGAGGTACCAGACGAGGAAAATTTGCCTCCGGTTTGTCAGAATACCCTTAAGGCTCCAGCCATCCTACTCCAACTTAGTGTCTCCATCTCGATGTTTTTTTTATACATCAAACTAATTCCCCAGCATAAATCACCGAACCCTTTTATTTTTGTCCTCACAAAGGATATCGCGTATATTTCTTGGACATCACGTTTTAGCAGTCACTATTTTTGTTGTATGTTCATCTTCACAATACATTAATAGAAAGAAAACTCATATCATAGTTATTAGAATGAAGGATCTACCGTTCTAGACGTGGCAAGACACAGAATTTATTATCATGCTCGCTTATCACGTTATACGAAGCAATTGTTTCATCATCGACGAATCATCATAATATTCAGTGTTATCATTTTTCGAATTTATTTGTGAATGACGTTCTTCTATATTTATGTGTTTATCACCATTGCACGATTCGCAAAAAAGTTGCCGAGAAAATAATTTTAAGGTTTAGTGTATTGAAAAGTAGTATCAACTTGCAACTTTTTTGTCAACTATCATAATATATGTGTTCGATAGATTACTTTTTTTTTATTTCATTATTAATTGCACTAAAAAGACAAAAAGGAGTATGAAAAATTAAGAGCATTTAACTTTTTAAATTTGCTTTTTATTTGAAACTATTTTGAAACCTTTTTTTAGAACAAAACTGACAAAAAGTTCCTTTGGAGTTTTGTCGAAATATCTAATTTAAAAAGCGTACATTTTCCTAGTTAATATAATAAGGTCTCGTGCACGTGTTATATTTAAAAAATTTTTATAAATAAATTTTAAGAACCCAAATCTGCGTTTCAGATGCACTTTTAAAAAATCTTCTATTTTAAAATTTATTATTTCTTTTTACTATCTACTATAAAATGTATACAAGGCTGTATTTTATATAACTGTCTTTTTATTTCAAAGCTCCATTTTCAGCTTGGATGGCACATTCATGTTTGATGGCTTTGATTTTAGAGTACATAATAATTTCATACATACATATTTTATTTGATATTCATATAGTGCTTATAAGCTACTTTACAGCTAGTCACTTTGATACGTCTCGCTATATTCCTAAAGTTGAACGTTGATTGGCTTATGAAAAATTACCTCAAATCATTAGAACTTATAATTAGATCATAAAACATTCGCATTTTATGTTTGCGAAAAAAATTATTAAAAAAATAAAAAAAAATGTAATTTAGTAAAATTTGTTTGAATACCGATGATCAGCGTTCAATGCCAAATAAAGATATTCCAACAGACCGGGTCACCATGCTCCCACGTATGACATTCTACTAATACATTTTCTATTCTTTCTTTCTCCATCTTCGCGACGTCATCTATCTAGGTTCAAGCGATCGTCGACCACCACCACCAGAACATGGAGGTGAAGCAGACAAAGGTGCGCTTCCGGGAGCCGGGAGCCCAGGGGGCAGCGACCAGTGGAGACGATCAGACGGATTCGAACAAAACCGCCGAAGAAAAGGAGAAGGCCGACGAGGAGAAGGAGAAGTCGACCTCCGAGGGCTCACCCAAGCCTAACAACAAAGAAGGGGATAAGGAGTCTGCTGCGGAGAATCAGGAAAATCCAGAGGACGCCAAGGAGGACGAGAAGGAAGAGGAAGAGGATCCCGAACCTCGCACACCGTAAGATATATTTTTTATTTTACGGGATTTTTTTGTGATTAATTAAATATATTGATGATGTTCTTTTGCTTATAGCGGAGAGGATAACGTGAGGCGAATGCATACGGCAATCAAGCTCAACGAAGTGATCGTCAATAAGAGCCAGGATGCTCAGCTGGTCATTTTGAATCTGCCCGGACCACCTAAAGACACTAACATTGAACGAGAATCAAACTGTATCATTCTTTTCACTATTTATTTGCGTTATGTGTTTTTCAAAAACGAATTGAATTTGTTTCCTGTGGTTTATGAAATTAATTATTACAGATTTTGTCAACTACAGACTAACTTAAAGTCGAAAAGTTAATAAAAGATTTATTAGTAACTTTTGTTTACATCTAAAACTGCAAGAAACAATCAATTTTTCTAAAAACACTAACGATTATCTACTAAAAAGTAAAATAAAATGTAACTAAAATTTTCTGAATAAAAATTGTAGACATGGAGTTCCTGGAGGTACTCACAGAGGGTTTGGAGCGAGTGCTGATAGTGCGGGGCGGAGGTCGGGAGGTAATCACCATGTATTCGTGAAGAGTTCCAGCAGCGACCGTAATAGCAAAACTTGATATCGGCACATCGCGATCACCACAACCGAAAGAACCCAGCTCACCTCTTATACATCCGAGCGACTACTTCATCTTCACCACTACGATAATGTTACTATCACGCCATTGTCTAGCGCCAAGCGCCGCTTAACGCTGCGGCGCGCAATAAATTATGTAACGAAAGAATGAACTGCGTATGAATTGACGAGCGAGTGAATGTAGGAGTGATAGCGACACTTTTCTTCGCAGAAATAATCACGCCAAAGTCACGTGCCAAAGGTTCGCTAAACGGGATAACGACGAAAGTAGGCGCGGAAAATAGTGCGCAGCGTATGAATGGGTGCAAGTGATTAAAAAAAATTCAAAGGAGAAGGAGACGCATGGTCGCCGGATCTTGGGAACTGGAACGATGACACGCTATTCTCGTGGTCGACTCGATATCGACTCCGTGCACGACACCGTAACATTCCCATATACCGCATCCATGAGTCACGAATATGTTCTCCTTTTTATTCTCAATAACCTAATCACTTTGACGCGCGGCTAAAATCGAAATTTATGTGTCTATATTTATTTCGGACAAAATTAGATAGAGAGAAGTTAAAAATAATAATAAAAGATAAGGGAGTATCTCATCAAAGTACTTATAGGTAATACTAAAAATTTGCACTCTTTATGCTGTCGAACCTGCAGACGGAAGAATATAGTGCTTCGTAAAATAACAACTGAAGCTTAGCCTAGAGCAGGAAATCTTTCTCCTGGGTTCTGATCGAAAAGCAAAAAGTGGTATTTGCAAAGAATTAATAAACGTTTCGCACTTTCGACAACCAACATAAAAATATTCAGCAGAATATTTAAAAAAATCTAAAAAAAAAGAAAATAATGAATTCTAATTAAAAAACTGAAAAATCAAAATTTGGTCCGAGGCTAAGGTCGAAGCATCTACGAAAACCACTGCCACAACACTTTCTAAATGCTTCGCGTTTAACCGACGACGCGAGGAGGTGGTCACTTTTCTACATGCATTGTCGTCGTTATTTAGGAGAAAATAATGATCTTAATACAATCTAGATAATGTAATAATTCTAATCGCTTAATAGATACGTGAACTACTAGTATATAGCCTAGACTTTACATAGTTTTTGCGGAAAAATCGACAGTTGCGCTCCGAATTTCGCGTACCTCACTGATTCTCGTGATTCGCATTAAATTAAAACGAGAAAAGGAAACACAAGGACAAAAGATATTTAAAAAATGGAAGATTGAAGCGAATCGAATCGAATGATTCTAAAAAAAAAAAATAATAATTAATAAATAAACCAAGGTGTAGAGAAGTGATTGTTAAAAATTTCTCATCTTGAGAAGGCCTATGCACGCATGTTGTTGTTGTTTTAATCTGTTTTCGTGAGCGTTTTAAATTATAAAAAGCACACATACACAAACTTGCTGAGGATCTCACACCTGTCGATAATGAATCGCGTTATACACAATGACATTAGAAATAATGCGTGAGCGATTAATTGTTGACCTCTGGCACCTCGAGTTTTAGCCTTGAAGAAAAGTGATGAATTACAAAACACTATTGAATAATAACAAATTAAAGAGAATAAGAGAAATGTACACCATCGAAGGAAATTGGAGAGAAAGAGAGAGAGAGAGAGAGAGTGAGAGTGAGAGAACGCGCGAGAGAAAGAGAAAGATGGGAAAAGGTGAAATCTCGAGAAAGAATCGACGCTTCGTTCTTTATGATAGATAGGACATCGTATTATGCATACGTGATACGTATACACCATATAATCTCTCTTTTGCTGAGATGCATATTATACATATAACGTAAACAAAACTAAAGTGAAGCGCGCGTGGAGTCTTTTTAAAAAAACATACTTAAACGAAATAAATGACGAAAAATAAGTCTAGTAGAATCGGAGTTTCAATGTACTTATAGTCATATTAAAAATACACGTACGTAAACTAACGTCCTACTACATAATTGGTGTCTGTGAAACAAAGTTTACTTCATAATAATTATAAAATAATAAAACAAAAAATAAATATACACTATTCATTATATTGCGGTGACTATGTTGTATGAAATGAGTCGCACCAGGTAAAACGGCCGTTTTTTAATAATTACGTTTCCTTTTTGTAGCTAAAAATGAAATTGTTTGAAAACTACGGTATGTATAATATTCGACGATATTTGTTCTCGAGAATGTGCAATTTAGGTAGACTTAAATATCAAATTTTGTTAGCGACGAGTGTCGACGTCTTATGAATTCTTTGTGCTATATAATGCATTACTTAAGCGAATGATGATTGAATCATTATTGTAAAAATTTTCGTACTATCGACCTAGCATTGTTTTGCGATTTTAATTTTTATGTTTTTTTATGTACTTTACGTTTTATAAAATGTACTTTACAATCATATGAAGATAAGGGTAAATCATGTTTCAGGAAAACAAAAAAATCAAAGGAAAGGAGAACAAGGTCGTTTAGCACTACTCCTTTCACTTTTCTATATGTATTTTTTTAAGTCGATTTTATTTCTCTTAATGCGTATACATGGTGATTGTAGCAGTTAGACTATATAGAAATATGTTTTTCTTTAAATATTCTAAAGTTCTCAAAGTTCTCTATTAGAATTACACAGTTAAAAAGAAAGATATACTCGGCCAAAGAAAAAAGGCCAGCTCGAACAACGTATAATGCATATGTTGAGGTAAAAAGATGAGTGAAGCATTTAAGCAATACAAAACTTAAAGAAAATATAAAAATATGTCATCCGCCGCATCCACTTAAGAAAGTATTTGATACTCACATATGAGCTGGCACGTAGAAGTTTAAAATATCGTGTTAATTATAAAATGAGAAGAAAGGAAAAAAGAGAAAAACATAATAAGACGTAAATTTGCATTGCGATCTGTCGTCCACATAACATACATGACGTTGCGATTCGTATATTTTATAATTTTAATATGTTATAATTGCTTAACGACGATGTATTATATATTTTTCGTGTATTTTATCTAGGTACTGGTGCATTGCATAGTTTATATACAATGAAAAAAATGTTGACTATTAGAAAGATTTTATTGATTAAGAGTTTAAACGATGATGGAAGAGACGGATTATAAGACGGAAATCAAAATGAGATTTCAAAATAAATGAATTTTAGATGGTGATAAAGAAAAGGACGGATTTGATGCAAAAGAAAAAATATAGATTGAAGATGGATGATTATGAAAGTTTTTGCAAAGCGAATTATAAAAAGCGTTATGATTATGTTGCTATAATTGCAAAAAAATGTTGTACATAAAACCTAGATAGGTGAAGGAAACTGCTAAAACTATCTCTTTAAAAGGAAAAAAAAATGAAACGTATTGAAAATCTTTGAGCATACGCAGAAAGTGCGTAAAACACACCTTTTTCATGATTCAAACAGTATTGCAGTTATTCTGCTCCGCTTTCAGGTTTTAATATGGTCGTATTTTTTTCAATGCACAATGAACTCACACAGCCGCGCGCGTACGACGCGATCTACCGAGCACAAATCTTTCAAAATAAATATCAGAAATATCAAGAAAAAAAAAATTAAAGAAATAGTAATGTCGCAGATTCGGTGTTTCTGAAAAACTTTTTAAAGCATTTGTTCTTCATAGGTGTTGCACGAGCGCGAAAAGCAAGGTTTATAATGAAGATAAACAGATGATAAGAATAATCAATTAAAAGAAGTATAAAATAAAAAAATTCAGTGTGAAGAGCAAACAATAACATAACAAAATTTGAAAAAAAATAGATAACATGTATGCCTGTAGGTTCGGCATATTATATTCGTTGAAGCGTAGTACTGCGTCGGCGACATGTTAGTTTTTTCGTTATGAACGAAAAAATGTGCATTCGTATCTAAATCACCTCTAGGCTGTGAGACGCGAGCTAAGCAGCGATAAACTTGCTCGAAACCTCAATCATATGTGTCAAATCAAGTAATTCTACCTTTTAAAACAGTAAAGTACCTATCGTGATTTTCATCTATCATAAATAGTCTAATTACCTAAAAAAAGATCCTTTTTGAGAAGCAGTTTACCCTCTCATACAAGAGAAGGCTTTAAAAATATATAAATAAAGAAACTTCTTAATACGAGATAAAATCAAGAGTATCCTGTATAGTTAAGTTTGCAAAAAAAGATAAAAAAAAATTCATTTGTAACTATTCGTTTTTATCATTTTTCTATTATATTAAGTAGTTATTAACATGTATGTAATGATTATGATCATGCATGTACAATTATTTTTTTAATTATAATTTTATTATGCCATTATGATTGTAATTAGCGGTGATAAACACAATTACAATCAATTATACATATATATATAGTAATAAATAAAATATTTTGATTGCTTTGCTATTTTATGTAGTAATAACATGCATACACATGTATTGACTATGATTTACTTTGTTGATTCACTTATTTGAAACATGAGATTGTATTGATATAACATAAAAAACAATAAAAAGAAGAGAAAAATGTTATGAAAGAGAGATATATATATATATACATATAAATATATAAATATACATAAATAATTATATATATGTATATGTATATAGATATAAATACAAAATATATTATATTTGTAGATAATGAAAAAAGTCTTTAGTCATCTGAAATAGGAAATAGAGTCAATACTGTGAAATACCTATAACCCTTAGCAATTAGATAAAAGATACTTGTAATTAACTTATGAAAGATGATTTATGATGAAGAAAAGTATATTGCGATTGAAACGACTAAATAAATAAACAATCTACCTATGACTACTTTGTTAAGCGTATTAATTCTTTTCTGTCCACCATCTCCTTTTTCCCTAATTTTATTTACATCAATAATTTTATACAAGCTGCGAAAAAATTAATAAAGAGTACTTTAAAAAATTATGACATTCAAATCAGTAACATTATAGAAATACCCTGGCAAAAAATATTTTATGAAAAACTATAAAAATTTATAAGTTTGAAAAAAGGGTAAAAAAATTTATGAAAAATGATAATTCCTTAAGTGTCAAAGTGCCTTTGTTAGCTTTATTATAGTTTATTTCTGACAAAGAACTATTGTATTAGAAGCTTTGAAAATCTATAACAAATTATCAATATTAATAAAAAATTATAATTTATAAAACCTATCCCAAATTAAATATTTTATAGTTTTTCATTGATATTAATTTCATTAATTTAAATGAATTTCCATAGCTTTTATGGAATAATTTTCTGCCTAGAATAATCTTCTAAGAATAACTAAGAAACTTCAGCAATAGTAGTAATGAAAAACTATGAAAATTTTTTAAAACTATATAAAATATATCCTATTTGAAGCTATTTTTTGTAGATTTTTCATAAATTTTCAGTTTTTTATAAAATATTTTTCTTTCAAGGTACTCGTAAACAATTATATAAATACTTTTTTTTTTTAATTATCTAAAATTTAATATTGATTAATTAAGACTGACATTATTTTTTTTATAAAATTTAGCATGAAGAAAATTGATACTGCAATTTTTTTGTAAATTATATTATTTTTAATAATAAATAATATTTATATAAATTTAACTAATTAATAAAATAATTTTAATTTTAAATACCAAACGAATTTCTCTTCAAAAACACGAGATAAAATGTTTTGCACAGTAATTTATTTATGTTTATTGTAGTAATATTGAAGTTTATATTTTTGTTATGGTTTTTGCAGCGAAAACAACTCAGTTGTGGACCGCACATGCGCCGTATTACTAAAACTGTCATATGTTCATTCTGTGACGTAATCAGTCGTCCCATAACCTGTTTTCCGTCTGCGACGCGGATCAAAAAAAGCAGGAAAAAGTTTGTATTTTTACTATTATTAAATATTTTTTTCATAAACATTATATATTTTGTATTAAATCTACTGTCTACTTAGTTTTCAAACCTTATAACGAAAGAGTTAACCATATGTATAAGCGTTTCAAAACGAGACACTGATAACAACTCCGAAAGTTATTAGTGCATCTTTAATATTACTTTTATTAGCCATTAATAATACAAACATTTTTTTTAATATTACCCTCATAATTTTTCCTTTACTTATTTTTTTGCTATTTGTATTGATTTGTGAGGATCAAAACTGATTTATTACATTGTAACTGAACAAACAATCTAAAAATAATCATTTTTCATTTAATTGAAATAAATTAAATAATTGTATCTAAAAGAAAATAATGAGTAATTTTAATTTTAGTGAGCGGACGAAATGAATGGATCGCAGAAAATGGATCCTCCGAAACTGGAGGTGTTAAGCCTATGGCCATTCAAGGACGAATGGCCAGAGAAAGAGAACGTATGCTTGGCATGACCGATGCTGAACGCGCTTGGCGAGCAAAGTGGGTGAAAGATCAAGTTTTACACAATGAACCCATAATTCCAGAAGGTTATTATAAAGCTAGATACAATATTATCAGAAGATTTTATAGAGCACCTTTGGATAAACTTGAAGCTGCCCTTGCTCCAATGATAGTATGTATATTATTTTCATTATATTTTTATTCATAAATTAACTTATATTGTTTATTGTTTATTATAGCAAAGTTAATAGCTTCACAATTTTTAAAAAAACTTCCTTTAAAATAAAAGCTACAATTTACTTAAATTACTCAAATTTTAAATTATAACAATACCTATTACCTACTTTATATAAAGTCTTTTATTAAAAAGCAATGATGAGTTACTCATTATTAAAAATTATAAAAATTTGCTTTTATACATTTGTATTTATAATTTGAGATCAATCATCAAACTTTTATAGATAGAATATTCTGAAAATTTATTATTATTATCTTCAATATTTTGTTCTAAATACCTCATACTATATTTATATTATTTAATAATAATATACTCCTTTCCATGAAATTATTTTATATTGTAATTAGCCTATGGGAAAATATATTAAATTTATAATTAAATTTTATTATTTTTAAACTTCAATAACTTAAGTAAAAAACATATTAAAATTTTTAAATTATTAATCATAGTAATAGAATATTTAAAAAAAATTTAATCATTTTGTTGCAGGGAACCAATAAAGCTCTAATTACAAGACATATAATAGGAAAATTTGGATTTCTGCTGGCAACTGTATATGGCACACATTATTACTTTAAATACAACTCGGGTGTAAGTTGAGATTGAAAAATAAATAAATAAGAATATTATGACATAATTTATAATTAATTTATAAATTTTGTTTTAGGACTGGACTAGCAAATCAGGATGGAAAGTTACTGCAAACAGACCAGCATTATATCCTGGTGATCCAGGTTTCCCACATATAAAAGATACAAAACCACACGAATATGCAACATTTGGATTTGAAAAATCACCTATATAAAATTTTTTAAAACGTTCATGTACATATAGTGTAATAGAAAATCTTAATAAATATATTAATTACGTTTAATCATTTATTATGTGACGTTATTGGTATAGTAAGTACTTAAATTTAAATCAAATCTTTAAATAAAATGCATATTATTCTTAAATAATATAAAATTGACAAGTTTGTTAAAATTTCATCAGTAAAGTTTATAATAATAAATAATTTTAATTTGTACTATTTTGATACTCCGTATGCAAGCTTGATTTCGCACACTCGAACAAAGCATATGATAAATCTTGCTTTGTGCAATTCGTATAAGAAAATTCGGTTCGATACATGAGCAAGGAAGTGATTTCAACCTCGCGTGAACTTTTCAACCACGCTTCACTCGGGCGCAAACACCTCCGCGAGGCTAAAATCACTTTATTGTACTAGAATCTATCGAAATATTTTGTGTTTAAACGATTTAAAATTTTTTTGAAAGTGTTTGTCAAGTATTGAGTTTTAAAATAAATCGCTATTTAATAGATTTACATAATAAATAAAATAATATATAACATTATTAAATTAAATAAAAATTATATAAATTATTAAATTATACTATTAATAAGTAGTATATAAAAACTTTAGCACTGTAAATATTTATTCAGTTAAAACTTTTAAAACTATAATTAATTGTATATTTTTTGTATAAACTACACAAACTTTTATGAAATTATGTGTCTATATAAGTATTTTCAAACAATAGATATATTTAAAAATAGTGACGAAAAGTAAATTTTAATACATATTATAAATAGAAAATACTTTAATATTTTCAAAATCTTAATTTAGAAAAAATATAAATAATTAATAGATGTTTTGCTAGCTCATTAAATGCAATTAGGTATTTGGAACTGTTGCTGCTATGTAGCCAATCACAAGCTTTGCGGCTTTGCGCACGTGCGCGCGGGTCGCCTATATATATTATAATGTTGCCTCTGTTAGTTTGTTTATGATTTCGTTTGAATTTTATTGGACACTTATTTATACTTCATAAATAATAATTTACTATTTTAAAAAACGCTATTTGTCATAATATATCCTCTTAATTTTTTATTGTTAGTTTATATACTGTGAGGCGTATTATAAACGTAAAACTTAAGTATTATAGGTTAGAGTAACAAATGGATAGAAATATTAACTATTAGTATCGATAATAATAATAAATTATTTATTTTGATATAATGGCTGAGATACCATTGAGTTTAGCTGAGAAAACTTTTATTCTTCATGGTGTAGATGTAAGTTACAAATAAAAATAAATTTAAAATCAACTTTAAAAAGCACTTTTCAAACAAACTTTCTATTTATACCTAAAATTTTTTATAATGTCCAATTGCACAATGAAAAAATGGAAATAATTTAATAAATTTAAAATGTGTTATAGGCTAATTTTAGAAATGATGGCAGGAGTCGATCAGATTATAGAACTATGGAATTAGAAACAAAATTAATGGATCAAGTTCATGGATCGGCTAGACTGAGAATTGGAAATACGGATATTCTCGTTGGAGTTAAAGTAGAAATAGATTCACCGTATCCTGACAGTCCCTTCGAAGGGAAACTAGAATTTTTTGTTGATTGGTAAATATCATTTGTGATTCAAACAATGATTAAAGCTGCATTATATACTAGTTTTTATTAAATTTCTATAAATTATATTAATAAAATCTTTAATACAGAAACATTTTTATTTAGTTTATATTTTTAGAATATTTTTTAATTATTTTTTTTTATAAGTTATAAAAAGCTTATAAAATAAATGATTCAAAATAATTTTTCTATTACTCTTTGAAGAAATACAATTTAATATTTACAGTTCAGCGAATGCGACACCAAGTTTTGAAGGGAGAGGAGGAGAGGAATTGGCTAATGAAATCAGCAGTGTTCTTGCATTAGCCTATCAATCACCTCATGCTATGGATTTATCTCAATTATCCATATTACCACATAAAAAATGCTGGAAATTATTTGTTGATATTTTAGTAAGTTTACTTTGCATTTTTTAATATTTCTGTTGCACCAGAAAAATATAAAATAATATTCTTTTTATAGATTCTTGAGTGTGGTGGCAATTTATTTGATGCAGTTGCTGCAGCAGTAAAAGCAGCTCTATATAGTACAGAAATTCCAAAAGTTAAAGGTGCTACATTGGATGGTGGTGAAGCTGATATACTTTTATCAGATGACATTTATGAAAGTGTTAAATTAGATACAACAAATTTTCCTGTTCTTGTATCATTGAGCAAAGTACTATATTTATTTTTTACCTTTTTATAACTAACTAAGAAAATATTGATTTAATTTTTTTTAAAGATAGGAGATAATTGTGTGGTTGATCCATCATCTGAAGAAGAAATGTGCAGTAGTGCAAGTATAGTTGTTGCAGTTATGCCTAATGGAAGGGTATCATCTATTGTGAAAATGGGATATGGAAGCTTACAACCTGCAACGTTAACTAAAGCGATTGAGGTAAAAATATCCTTATTTTATATTAACTTCTATTATTCTTACATATCTATATAATGTTCATTTTTTTCTTACCATTCTAGATGGGAACACATGTGGGCATTGAATTAAATAAAGGAATAATGTCAGCTTTGAAAAATGAAGATGAACTTGGACCAAATCGTCAAATTATTGGATTTCTCAGATAAGAGATAATTTTTTTAATATAAGCTATTTTGTACATAAAAATATATTAATAAAATTAAATTTTGCTGTATTTTTATTTGATATTTTGTCTTATTTTTTAAAATTTCTCTAAAAAATTTTTAATCTTAATGTAGCTGAATAAAATTATTAAATTTTGTAAATAATAGAAATGATATTTAAATAAAAAAAATGATAGACTAATATTTTGTAAAAAGACTTTTATTTTATACACAAAAATATATATAAATAAGAAAATTCTATTTTATTTTCATTTAGTTTTTTACCTCACTCTTTAAAAATTCTTCAATTAACTTCTTATCTCGATTTAGCCAAGCAACATTTAATTTAATAATTTCAATGCTTTGCTTTACAGTTCTTTCAGTTCCCGAAATAGAATTTTTTGTGAAAAATTCTTCTATATCTTGTATAATTTCTTCGTCCACAAAATTACTGGTGACAGCTTGCACAATATGAGTTAATAAAGTACCACTTTGATAGCGGTCAATAAATCTTTCATAATTATTCTTGAAATATTCCCAAGCAAGTGACCGACCAATGGGATTTTTAGCTACAGAAGCAATCACACGAAAAGCATCTTGAGTCCTAACTTCTTCACCCATAGAAAATTCAAGAATTGTTTGAATAATATTTGTATCTTTAACAGCACCTAGTGAATGTAATATTCTATTTTTTTCTTCTTGTACATCAGTTTCCCTGTACATAGAAAGCATTTTTTCAAATGTGTCCAAACTTCCAACAGACAATACAGCTTGATAAACAAAACTTCGAAAATCAGCCGGTATAATAGATTGATTTGTAATGTGCGATTCAAAAAGATGCTTTGATTCATTTATAACACTTTGGTCTTCAAATTCTACTAATTTAGACAAAATTAATTTCCTGAAAAAAAGTTTCATAAAGTATTAAATTATCAGTTTTAATTACTTTTAAAGATTTAATATTTATCTTAAAAGTAAAGGAATAACTTTCATACCTTAGTAATGTTTCAAGATAATTTTCATTTGTTATTACTGTCCAGCCAAGTTTAGAATATGTATTTAATACAAGATTCCTTCCAAATTTGTTAAAATTTGAACTAATTTCTTGCAGATGTGATAAAATATGACTAATTTTACTTAAATTATTTAAAATAGAAGTCCAAACTGTATACTCATTTTCATTCTTGAATTCTTTTATAAGTTTTAAAAATTCTACAGTTGATGCATGACCAGATAGTGATGTAGCAAACAAATCATCTAATAAATTAAGTCGATCAAATGGAGGTAAACTTTTTTTTCGTATTGCAGGTATGAAAGATTCTAGTAAATTACTGTTATACAGTGTTCGGAAAAAACCAACGAAACCTGCATTAACTTTAATCCAATTTTCTTTGTCAATATCTTCTATTTCTAAATTTATAGTTTTTTTATCTAAAATTATTTTTTTTACTTTCTCAGGATTCTTAGAATTAATTAAAGAAATTGGAATAATCCAAGTAGTATTAGTTTTATCTACAGTACCATTGAGGAAAAATTTTTCTTGAGAAAGTGTAAAAGTACGGGTGTGTGGTTTACTTGAATCTATTTCAGTTATCGAAACAAGTGGAAAACCTGATAATCTTGTCCAAGTTGACATTATGTTACCAATAGGTTTGTTACTAGCTTCTTCTAAGGCTTGCCATAAATCATTGGTTTGTACATTTGAATATGAATATTTCTTAAGGTATAGATGCATTCCTTTTCGAAAATCATCATCACCAATGTAATCATGAATCATTCGTATTAAACTAGCACCTTTGTCATAAGAAATCATATCAAATATTTCAGTTATTTCTGAAGGGTGACCAACAGCAACTTCAATAGGATGAGTATTTGATAGAGAATCAAGCTCTAAACCATTTAGAAATCTAGTTGTTAAAAAATATGACCAAATATTGAACTCAGGGTAAAGATGATCAATACACAAACATTCCATAAAAGAAGCATAGCCTTCATTAAGCCATAAATGAGTCCACCATTCTAAGGTTACAAGATTACCAAACCATTGATGAGCAAGTTCATGTGCAATAGTAACAGCAGCCTTTTGTTTTTTATCTGTAGAAGAATTTTCTGGATCTACTAGAAGAATTGCTTCTCTATAAGTAATCATTCCCCAATTCTCCATTGCTCCAAAACTAAAATCTGCTACTGTGACTAAATCTATTTTTGACAATGGATATGGAATATTGAAATAGTGTTCAAGAAAAGGCAATACTTTAACTGCTACACTAAGAGCAAATTCACCAAGTTTAATTTTCTCTTTAGGGGCATAAACTCGAATTGTCTTGTTTGTTTCACTATTTTCAATGTAATCATAATCACAAACTATAAATGCAACTAAATAAGTTGACATCAATGGAGTTCTTTCAAAAGTGGTAGTTACTTGATTTGATAGGCCTTCATCTACTGATTTTATTGGCTGAAAAATAAAACAAGTTGTTTTTTATTGTATATATTAAGTTATTTTGATGAAATAATAAATTTGAAAAATTGTTACCATGTTAGAAATTGCAATTAAGTCTTTTGTTACTGTTAGACTTATATCAAATGTTGCTTTCAGTGCAGGTTCATCCCAACAAGGAAAACACCGCCTTGCATCTGTTGGTGCAAATTGAGTGACGGCTGCATATTTTTCAACTCCATTACTTTAGCAGAAAATATAGTTACTATTATTATTACAATTATTATTTTTATTATTGTTTTGAAAAAAGTAATACATTCAATATAAGAACATTAAAAAGTTTTGAAAAGTTACCTTGTGTATCTACTGCGATAAAATCCATTTAATCTTTCATTTATTTCTCCATCAAACTCAATAGCAAGAGAACCATTTTTTCCCACAGGAATTTCTTTGTCAAAACTAATGGTAACAGTTTCTTCTAATTCATTATAAGTTATATTTTCAGAGTGTAAAATATTTCCTTCTTCATTGTTATATAAAGCACTTTTTATATTTATATTAACAGAATTTAAAACTATACTTTTTGTTGGATTTACTACCTGTTAAAAATATTCAATACTCTTGCATTAATAAAAAAAATCTGACGAAATAAATAAATTATAATAATTATATTTATATACAGTTAACGTACGGTAATGGAAACATTCTGTTTTCCAGTGTAAGTAAAATTTTGTAAATTCGGCGCCAAGGATATTTCATAATGAACGGGTAAAACATTTTCGGGAAGCCGCTCGTATCGGTCCTCGATTGGAAGCTGTTGAAACAATAAAAGAAAAATAAAAGTTATGAATATTAAAAATTGTATGGTCCACATTTTAAAATTAAACGAAACTCTCTGGCGAACGTCTCGACGTAATACTGGACTCTCAAAGTCAAATTTGTTTACTTACTTCGCTCGCCATCACGTGCTTGTTTTGATCCGCCCTGAGTAAAGTCTATGCAGAAATCAGCGAATCAGCTGTTTTTAGCTTAAGTTTCGCGCCAATCGTGACGTTCAGCCTAGGCCCAAAAGAAGTCACACGCTATAGAGATACACCATTAGCAGTATTAGTATTTATCAAGTCCTAAATATTCAGAATTACAACTCGGGTTACAACTTTCTCTTGATCTTAGGTCCCAATGCACCCTACAGCGTTTGCATATGAACTCGTTTTCTTATAAGATGATATTACAGAAAATACTTAATTCACAGAAATTTACTAAGCTTGAATGAAAGAATTTTAAATTGAGAAACTCGTTTTATTTCCGTACTTAGCTATAATTACGAGAAGCTGTAACGAAAACCGAATATTCATGAATAAATAAACGCTATCTACACTATGCGCATTCTGTGCTAGTCATCTTGCTCAATTATAAGATAAAAACTTGTTTTTTTAATTGCATTATCTGCAATACTATATCGCTGCTCGATAGAAAGACTAGAAAATCTACGCGAAATCCAAATTCCAAATCCAATAAAAAGCGCATTTTTTAATTTCGTAATTTTCAAAAACCAACGAGTCAGCTCGACCCACCCTATTCTGCTATCCAGCTCTATTTTCATCCAACAATCAAATATCTTTTTTTTTATCGCAACCTTGAAATTTTGAACGAAAACTCCCTTGAGGAGAGTCCCACCATACGGTAAAAAAGGATTTGTAAAATTACGTCTCTGGGAGTAGCTAATTAAATTATCCTACTCTGAGAGTAGTAAAATTACTAGTCTGAGAGTAGTAAAATTGCTAAAAAAAAAAGCTAAAAAAATTGTAATTTTATTAATCTCAGAGTAGGATAATTTAATTAGCTACTCTCAGAGACGTAATTTTACAAAATTTTTACCTACGTCCCTGATTATTCTACGCGCGCAACGCAGTGCTACCAACCCAAGCCGATTCTTAGCAGAAGGCGCGGCCGCACGTGAAAACGAAGGTGAACTGATGGACAACGGACAAGTGAAAACGGCTACTTCGCTTCTACACTGTATTATATATATATACACATATATATAGGTATATATATATATATATATATATATATCTATATAACTACAGTGCTCCGAAAGATCGCGGCGGCGCAGATGGAGAAGGCGAGGAGGGAGAGCGACGACAGTACCTATACTACTGCTGCCGACCGTCCGATGTTCGATTTTGATCCGATCAACTCGTCGTCGCAGGCCACCTCCTAAAGGAATTGCGCTGAGGAGAGAAAAAAAGAGGAAAGAAGAACGAACGTGCCGAGTAATCTGATAAAAGAGGCAAGCGCCTGGGACGCAGCGGTGGTAGCACACAGAGACATGGAAACGGAGTCGCTGGAACTCGAGGACGGCGAAGTCGTCGACGACGAGGTACGAGGGGCAGCTATTGCTTGACAGAAAACGAACATAACCTCGCGCGCGGTGCTGCGGAAGCTGCGGGGATCTAACTACTGCGATTGAAATTTTCGAAATATCGATGCTCCGCTCGTGGATTGGCTGCTTCGCTTTTCCGATTAGCGTTATTGCCGCTGGAGTTTTTTCTTATTGTTGTAGTTTCGTTTGTATGTCACCTAGAGTTCGTAGTTAAGAGTACTTTTTTTGCTTTACTTGGTTATTTACTTTTTGAGAACTGTGGTTGTAAGATTTTGCTATATTATTATAGGGGCTTTACTTTCTTTAATTAAAAGCATTAATTTGGTTTTTATTCTTACAATTACTCGTTTGATTTTAGCCTATCGATGCCTTTGAAACTTACAATGTTTTACAACGACCTCACAGTCATGTACCTCCTGTGCCAGAACAATCAGACAAGCTCAGATACAGTGATGAGTCAGATGTATCCGAAGCTTCTGAAAGTGATTCGGATTCGGATGCAGGACACAGCAGGATGAAGAGACCTAAAATCAAGATAAAACGCTGTAAATCAATAGGCCAACAATCTAGATCCTCTCATGATAAATATAAAGTTTGGTGTACACAAGTACAGGAGGAATCATTGACAGAAGATTTGGTTTCTTGTGGAGTCACAAGAAGTTTATACCACGATCGTAATGTAGAAAGCTACGATTACACATTGGGATACTCACTTGGTAGTAAAAAGAGTCGAGATAATAATACTTCTGATGAAGATCAGGAAACAGAAACAAGACTGACAAATAAGAGAACATTTTCGGATAGACGAAATGCTAAATTGAGATTGGGGAAAAGAAGAAAAAGCCATGAAGAAGAAGAAGATTTAAAAGGATCAGCTAGAATAATTCCAGATTTGACTGTAACGGCAGAGTCAAGCGTTGATGAAGTGGCAGCTGATATTGCAGATAAATTATCTGAAAAGAAAGATATCCTAATTAGTAAGTAAATTTTGCTTAAAGCATTTTATATATGATCTTGTATTATAATAAATTGATTTTTATTCATGTATTATTTAATCACTTTGTAGAAAGGATAGTAGAAATATTGGGAAAAGAACAAGCTATTGATTTTTTCCAAAAAACAAAGAAAATAGAAGAAGAAGGTGGTATGTTGATTATGAACGGTTCCAGAAGGAGGACTGCAGGTGGTATTTATCTTTTTCTTGTTAAAAATGATGATCACATTCCACAACCAAAACTTCGTGAAATATTTTATCAAGATAGGAGAGAAAATACAGATAGGAAGAAAATGGCTGAATCATCAGATAGAAAACAAAAAACACAAGAGCTTATGAAACTGTTAGAAAGTAAGCAAATTATTAAATATTCAACAAAATATTTGTTGAATAAATATTTTTTTACTAACTCTTTATTTTGTAGATGGTTCAAATAAGGATTTACCAGGCTTATTGACTAGAGCAGAGCTTTCAACACGACAAATAGCAGAAGAAGCACGATTGAGAAGAGGTGAAGGAATGGACAGGATTCCTATTGATTCAGATCGTACAGTTTCTAATCCTCCACCAAGTCCAGTGACAGATGATCCAGATCACTCTGAACCCCAAAATCCAGTTTGCTCAAGGCATGTCCAAGACTATGGAGATGATTTTCTCGACATTGGAACAGAAGTAGATATGGAAGTCTTTTAAGGCAATTATTTGAATTATTTTGTCTTTTTTAATCGACTTTGAAGCACTTTATTAATGAATATCATTAATTTAATATTATCGTTATGTAAAGTTTGTTCATTTTAAATTAAGATTAACTTTGATTCCTTTTCACAGCGTTACATGATACAACTTGGAGTTCATACGTAATTGTAAATATGTGCGTGATGATTATCGAAACTCACTCGCTCACTTTGTACAGACGTCTGCAAATATTTATGTACAATTTCATAAAAGAAAACTTTTTAAAAATTAAAAATCAATAGCCATAAAGAAACAATCAATTATGATTAAGGTAAAGGTTGATCTTGTCAAACTATTTGCACTTCAATTAAATCATTGTATATTATTACATTATCTAAGAATGATTTTATACTTTAAATAGATTTTATAGAAATCTTGTCATTTTTATAACTTTCTTATATTAGGGAATTAAAATCCTCATAAAAATAACATGTTTGAATATACTTATTACAAGTTTGATTTAAAAACAACATTTTTATAGAGTTTCATTTAGTAATGTAATACATTTGTAAAAATTTTACTAATAAGTCAACTACTATAATAATATCGTTTGAAAATAGTATAATACTGTAACACTTTCCTGTCAAAAAAAAAAGTAAAAAAATGTTGAAGCGTACATGATGGGTACAGTTTTACGTTTATATTAGGCACTTAATGTTGTAAAACAGCGTTTTTCTACAATGTAAGCCTAGTGTAAGACTGCAATGTATTGCAACAATTTGTATTTAAGTGCGTACACTTGTAATGTAAATAATAGTTCTTCATTAGAGTGATGAACAAACAAATTTGCATCCTGCTAAAATAAAATGGCAAAATTAACTTGTTGCAAAAACAAGTTTCGTTAAAGTTTAGGAGCCATTACTAAATAAATTGGAGACGCGTTTTTCAAAATTAATTTTTTTCATTATTATTAAATATGTACAATTTATATAAAAAAAACTTTGTACAAAAACATCACATAAGGAAAAACGTTGAAAACATTACGCCATTTTTTCTATCAGCGACAGCAAATATTCACAGCGCTCTTTCACCTACAAAAAATAAATAAATTTTGTTAAAAAAAATTGTAAAATAAGTATGATTTTTGAATTCGAATAAACACTCATGTTTACCTGCTCAACAGTTCGATTTTTTAATACTAAACTAATTGTATGAAAAGTTTGCTCAGAATATTCTTTCTGTACATGCTCTAAAAGTATTTTATCATCATGCATCGTCCATGGTGTATTTACAATAGGTTCTTCTGATTCCAAATTCGTACTACTATCAGAATCTGTAGAAAGATCTATTTTTTCTACGCTAGTTGAAGAAATGTTCATTTTTTCTGGGCTGGTTAAAGTATCATCTTCATGACTGTCCGTACTTATTTCTCCAAGTTTACCACCAACTAAAACAAAAAGCATAATAAAATAATGCTTATTTAGTACTTATTTTTCATTGATTAAAAGGAAATACTAGAATTTAGTTATTACTTACACATATCTAATTCTGTGCAGTCTTCATTAGCAGTACCAGCACCATCAAATTCAGCTTGATCCGAACTTGCGCAACATTCGTTTTGATCGTCATCAGTCTTATTTTCAGTTTTAACATCTTTTTTATCAGCCTTTTTCTCTCGTTTACTTTTTACAGAACTTGAATGCGCTTTGGTAGATTTCTTGTGATCTGAAGATTTCAATGGCGACTTGGCCATTTTTTTAGATTTTAAAGTAGATTTATCACTGTCATCATTGTCTTTTATCGGTGAACCTTTCGAAGTACATGGTTTTACACTGGATTCTTCAGATAAGGAGTCACGTTTTGAAGAACGTCGACGTTTTCTTGTCGGTGGACCTGGTATGAATCTTTCAGTTGGTTTAAGCGATACTCGTGAAATGTTCTCCAATTTCTCATCATCTGCGCCAGGAAATGTTATTTTCGCAGGCCTTAAGCCTTCGGAAGTTTGTAAATAAATTCTTCCATTTAAAAACTAAAATAATTAAAATTATTAAAACTTTTCTACATAAGAATTTATATTATTTTATTATGTATATTTAATAAAACACTTTTATACATACCCGCGTTCCACAAGATGCACAATGATCATTAATTCCTTTTAATTTTGAATCTTCAACGAAACTGTGACAATCGCATTTACAACTGTCACCTCCATAAGGATCTTCCTGTGGTGTAGATATTGGTAATTCAATATTTTCATACAATTCCGGAGCATCGGTATCATACGATTTATTTTTGTCATGTGGCCCGACTGGACATGACAAGTTTTCAAATAAATGAGAAGCAAACAAACTAAAAAAAAGATATTAATCATATTAAATTAAAAGACTGAAATGTTATGGGTATAAAATTGGGAAATGTAAAATACCTGTCTGGAGGTTTTCCTGTAGGTAAAACTTGTAAAAACAAATCCAAAACCAGAGGGTGTCCTTTAAGGGCTGCACCCATTGTAGATTGTGCATGTTCTATTGTAATGTAAGGATCTGAACCTATTTGGGTTATCGCTTGCATTACCTTTGCTATCCGAGACGGCTGTTTCGCAAAATACATTTGAGATACATTAATGAAATCTCTCATCTTTTGTATCATCGTGTGTTCAACGGATTTATCGATCAAAGCTGCTTGATGAGGAGTTAGAAACATCAAAAAATCGGAACAAAGATCAGGATACTCGATTAATTTTTCACATACATCCTTGTAGAGATCAACTGCAAGTTTATCTCTGTCTATATCTTTTCTTGACGAGACCGCATCATTCGAGAAATACACGTCATTATTAGATTCGCTTGGATTTTCTACTTTTTCACTATAGTCTATAAACAGTTTTAATACTATTTTAAACAATTCTGGATCTTTAGACTCTAATTTCATATGAATTTTTTGTATGAAAGATGCAGCAAATTCTACAAAACAAATAGTAAACAAATTAGGTATATTAAAAAATTATTGGATATTTTCTTAAAGTAATGTTTTTAATGTTACATACGTGTTGATCTTTCATCTTCATTAATATTATTTTCTGCTTCAACAAGCCTTTTTAAATTTTCTAATTCTCTAGCTTGTTTAGTTTTTTTACGACTAGAAGTATTTTTCTTTATAGTGGTACTAGCCAACATAAGCTCAGCTATTTCATCTTCGTTATCCTATAATAACACAGTAGTGCAGGGGCAACATACATAAGTCGTGGCCAAACGAGGTCCTCGATTCTACCCAAGTTTTTCTTATGTATTTTGACCCGCTGAATCCGAATTTTT
>JAPYZB010000188.1:0-27207 GCA_030522745.1 Eupelmus kiefferi | reverse complement strand
CGCCTTTTTAATATTTCTTGATTATTGTTTCTATATATGTGGAACTCGTTGAAATCACTATTGTGCCAGCTACTATTCTCGTCGATGGTTTTTCGTGTTCTGGTTATCCTTTCGCCCTACTTTCAGCTAGGTAGAATTTTAGAAACAGTTTACATATTAGAGATTTAGTAATAATAGAACTTGCCGTAGAAACGACTTTCGATTTTTGACTCCTATTAAATGTTTCTCGTGAATTGATAATTATTAACAAAAATTATGGTACAGTAATAAAAGGATAAAGGCAGGCATAAAGGTATAGTTTTTAATTCATTCGATAATCAACAAAGCCAACAAGAGAAAAGATACATTGTGATAACATTGGCACGCACTGTTTTAAGGATGGATATCATTTAGTTGAGCTGGCACGTATGATTCGTAAAAACATTCGATTTCAAATATACGGATAAAAGATTTATTAATTAGAATAAAAAGAAATTGCAAGTTTGCAGATTCGACAAAAGAAAAACATACTGTTTCAACATAAAAATTTAAATCAGTAGAATTTTCAAGTATTCTGAAAGAATTGTAGTCATTAATATTTTGTCGATAAAAACATAAAAAGTTATTGTTGAAAAGGGCATTATACTTTTTCGTATTCGAATCTTGTCAGGAAATATGCGAATCCGGTCTTTAAATGGTGATCAACACCAACTTTTAGCCGCTTCGAAAATTAATACTAACCATAAGCCTAGATGTGTACGGTGTATAAGTCCATTTATAAAAAGATCATTAACTCTAAAATACCTGAAAAAAACAGACATCGACTAGTATGGCATCGATTCCTTTTAAGTTAAATTGAGCCGTCACCGATACGTCTTTTAATAACAAATTTATTTTGTAAAATTAACTTAAGGATATTCAAGGATAACCATCATCAGTATTTTTATATTTATTATATTTTAAATTTTTAAAATAACAGCAAAAAATAGTGGTTTGAAAATCATGTTTTATGTTTTACAAGAAGTTGGCAGAGTTCGATTTTTTTAAAAGTTCCATTTTGATAAAAATTCATATTAGTAGGTCGATAATGTCTGGGTATAATTTTTCCAATAAACTTAGTGCAATTTTTCTTAATAAAGAACTTTTTCTTTCACATCTTCTCAAAGGTCTTGATCTTTGCTTTGCATATATTAAATATAATAAGAATTTTACAAGATAAATATTTAGGTATACGTATGTAATCTCAAAAATGTAGATATCTTAAATTTTTAAAACTACTTAACATGTATTATTCACTTACCTTACTTACACATCACGTACAATAAAATAAAGAAATATAATAAAAGAGGATTTTGGGATAAAATAACAAACTTGCAAAATTTATGTAGGATAGATGACATTTATTTCATTATCTTGTAACTATTGATTTATGCTACTGATGCTATACTCGTATAGATTACCTATAATTATGTCAATAATTATGCATGAATTCAAAGATGCATGATTTGCGCGCGCTTTTCATCTTCAGAGCCCATGTATGTATTCCGAGTTTCGCAATGATTGTATACGTAGCAACGACAATTTTAAAAGAAGCGATTGCACGCACACATTCCGAGGAATTTTACGACCAAACAGTAGGGACACTCGGCCATTCGTATTCGTTTGCGTCCTGGACGAGTCGTTTGGACTTATATATATACGCAATCGGCCACTTTTCGATGTCCCTCCCATTCTATGGTCCATATTTCCCCAAAATCGTTTCACCCTTTGAAATTACATGCGACTCACTCTCTCCCTCTCTCGTACACAATTTTACAATGTCACGTTTCCGTGTTTCTTTTGTGCTCCCTTAATTCTCCATTAATCGCCAAGAGAGCCAATTTTTGTATCAATTTTTTTTTGTTCTGTAATGTCCCTTTCGTACCGATATACTGCATCAATTAAGTAGATCCCGATTACATTATGTCTGAACGTATCAATAATAGTTAAATAAATCACAAAATAATAAAAAGTCGGTGTACACAACGTATCTATAGTTATAATAAAATCGTATGACGCACGTTATAGTTGAGCTTTTGTTTCTTGGCATAAAAGAAATGTGAAAAACGCATGTTATCGACTGACTGATGTATGTATAAAGTTTCTGTTCGTTCGTTATTTTACAGAAGTTCATTTAATGTACAATTGTTTACAAAAAAGTAGTGAATAATTATTTTTTTTATTTCTTCCTGTGGCATTTGTGATTTAATATAATCAATAATAAAGTATACATCAATCAGTCTTTAGCAACTGATTCTTGAATCATCATAATTCATTGTTAGTAGCATCATTCTTAACCGTTTTATTTCCTCGTCCTAACCTTATGCAACTATTATAGTTAAAATTATTATCGGTAGTCTAATTATTATTATTATTATTATACTTTTTCCGCATTTGGTACGAAGGAACATGAGACGGGGAATTCCCCGAACATGAGTTCGATCGACGTGATCGATCACCTCGGTGGAATTTCGTCGCTGCTTGCTCGGTGGAATTTAGTCATTCCATCGTCTGTTCGTAACTGCGTCGGGGAACTTCTTTTTTTTAGCTTTGCCGTTCGTTTTAATACCTCTTAATGCCCCCAAACGTCGGGAGTCCAGGCAAAAAGTAATGACCGTTTATAGCAATAAAAAATTACATCCAATAAAAGTAATTGCAATTTCGAATTGCACATAAAGTGTTAAATAGTTTTAATACCTTTGATGGCTGAGATCGATTTTATGAATTTACAAATTTAGATATGTTTTACATATATAACATCTTTAGTTGAAGACGAAATTTTCAACTTAGAAGAATTTTCTTGAAGTGAGATCGTAAATTTGCAACGTAATAATAAAATTTAATTAAGTAAAAATACATTAACTTTTATCGGATGTGATTTGAAAAATGAATTACTTTTTGCCAAGTTTGAAATTGAAACTCGCGTTTGCTCCGATTCCATTTAAGTATACAATCAAACTACGCATAGCTGATAAAAGTAAATAAATATATATTTATATTTATTTATATATTTCTCGCTTCTCGGGGTTGATGCGACGAACATAAACACTAATTAAAAATTATTATTATAATACGCGAATGGTCAATCACGAATAAAATGTATATAATGTCCGTGAGGTTTCGTCATGAGCGCGCGAAAATAAAATTTCTCAAACATCGTGCGCTTCTTACGCTCTCTCGTGTGGAATTATCGAATCACTTTACAAAACTTAATACTCTGACAATCGTAGTATCATTGATTTTGATTGACTATCTTACAAGAAAAAGTAAACAAAAGAAAAAAAAGATTGTAGGACGCGGAATGTGCCTCCCGTCAAAAATTCCCAGGTGGCCTCTTTCTTAGGAAAATAAAATTCGAGGAATAATAAAGTATAGTAATTAAATCTTACATAAGAGGAGCGAAAAATTGCACATTTCTGTAACATTATTACAATTATAAGTATATTATTATTGATATTAATATATTTACTTTCCTTATTTATTATTTCTATTTTATTATAATAATATTTGATAATAAATGAGGACTCATGTTCGTAACGCCATTGCAAGTGGCATTAAATGATTCATTGAGACATATTTTAAAACTTATTTTATAATTCTAAAAATATAACTGTAACTGCTATAATATAATTGAAACATTGTTTCTAATCTATGTATATTATAACAATTACCTTGTGCTAAAAATTCCTTCAATCGTTATTAGTTTATAAATTATGTCAGAACTATCATTCTCGCCAATATATATATGCACAGTGGTATTAAGAGTTACGAAGCCTCTTTAATTCATTTTATATATAAACATTTTTCAACGTTCACTCTGATTAAATATCTTTTGTCTATAACAAAATAGTATAATTTCGAAAAGAACACTGCCTACGCATTTTCCGAAAATAAACTTTTAAAATTTTGAAAAAAAGTAATAAAATAATATACAAAACATAAATCTATTTGCATAAATATAAATTTAATACAAGGAAACATAATAGTATAATTTTCCACTGTGGGAAAAGTAGTTACTTAAGTTCATTCTGGAAATTTTTAACGGGATTGTCTCGCTCTGGGACGTAAGTCGTCTCGCGTAACATCAATAGTGCCCGCGCATTTTGCGCCTTTAAATATCGCTTGTACCACCGAAATTGCCTAACACGGTAATCCGCTCACTGGCCGATCTTCATTTCATACTGAATCGACTTGCCTCTTTCTAACCGATTTGCGTTTAACTCTCTATTACAAAAAGCTCGTAATTCTTGGCTCAATCTATAATTGTTTTACAAAACGTATATCTTCAAATTCGTGCAATTGTAAAGAATCGTCTATTCTTTTTTCAATAACTGTCTGGTAAATTGATTAAATTAGATTCTTAATTGTGAATCAGTCAGATTTAAAAATGCCATGCAATCGAACTTTACTCTCATCACATTTAACGAATAGTTTACCGATATACAATCGCATGAAGATACATATACATTCATTGAACGGCTCTGGACCTAAAAATATCACTTGCCAAAATTTCGATTGAAAAACATCAACTCTGCCTAAAAATTGAAGTAAGAAATTACAACAGATGGAGTTGTTAATACTTCCATTCATGTAGCCTAGCAAATTTTTTTATTTATAATATAATCTTATTTATCACGTTGTAACGGTCGATACATAAAATTATATAATTCTTTAGACAAACATTTATATAATTTTAGGCTACAAGATGAGAAATAAAAGTGAGCTCCATCTGTTGTAATTTATGGTAAAAATTTTTAAGCAGTGTTAATTTCATAAATGGTTATTACGTAGATTTCAAGTTAATAGTTTACATATATATTCTTTGATCTTAAAAAAGAACTGCACATTGTACTCCATAATTGAAAAAGTTTAAGACTGTTGATAAAAGTAAAGAATGACGGACTTATAAAATCGTTTAACTTTTTCTTAGTTTTTTTTTATGCAATTTTTCTTGTCAAAAAGTGAGAAAAAAATAGCAATGACATATGACTTTCCCTGTGGTTATCCTTAATTTCTTTACTATTATATTTTTCACTAAATGGAGGCCGAAGGAATGACTTGGTTTTGTGCATGTTACTTGATTTCTTTCCTCATTAAAATCATCGACTCAAAACGATTCGCCGACTATAAACCGGGAGAGTAAGAAAGAGCTCCGTTTCTCGTTAATTTTTCGTCTGAATTTTTATTCAACCTTTCCCTCACTCTCTCGCTCTCGTTTTCTTTAAAGTTATTTTCCCCTCTTTTAAACCATTGATAAAATCGCTGACCTCGCTGCGAGATTGTGAAATTTGGTCTCTCGTTCGAGGTCTGTTAGACGGGCTGGCCGTCTTGCGATTTATTGCATGTAAAAATCTGGATGATCTGAGTCCTTCTCAAACCTCTTGGCTTCCTCCTGCATGCTCTCCTTGATCTTGAGTATGGCCGCCGACTCGTTCTGATCCTGCGAATCAACCAACACCGGCCGGTTACAACAGCCGCCTTTCGGGCACCCCTCGGCCGAACCCCGTTGTTTTTCAACGATTTTTATTATCGTGTCTATGGCCAACGGGGTTTACGCGCCTCTTTTTTCACTGATTTATTTATTATACTTTTTTCACTGATTTATTATCGTTCTGTCGAGGCATTTTACCAAAAATAACGATGCTTTTTAATTCATTAAAATTTCTAATGATCTATAAAATCGAAATTTCTAAGAGAATTTTTAAAATTCAATATATATATGTTTTCAAGAAAGTTTTTATTTCTATTTTAGATAAAATGCTGATCGACATTGGTGTTGGAAGAGGTATTTGATAATTAAAAATCTAATAAGACCTAATGCTACTTTTCAAAGCGTGAAATAAAAAAAGCTACTATCCACTAAAAATACATGTTCCAAAATAATAATTTTACAAAGTGCGATAACCTTTATTACCGACGGAACAATTCTTAAAAAATTTAACTTTTCTTATTCGACTTATCACTGTTAAATATTTTGGTAATATTTATAAATAAACTATTTAATATAGCTTTTAAATTAATTTCTCAAATATTTTAAAAATGTAGTGGAAAAAGTAGTTGGGTATTAAAAACTTTGTGCAACATTGTTCAGTCGGTAAAAATTTTTAAATTAAACATTTATGAAGGTTATATTTACAGTAATTAAAATTATTCCTTGTAAGTGAGAATGGAATTGCAATTTTTGTATTGTCAACATTGAATAACTTGATATAAAAACTATGCAAAACGATTGTGCTTTTTCTACACACTAAATGAAAATTCTTGTTTAAGGGTAAGCATTCAAACATAAATTCACAACCTATGTTCTACCAACGAAAAATCTAAGGTAATATATATACACAGATATGTATTTAAGACCAGACCGATTAATTGTTATTTTTTCCTTTCAACGAGAATTTTCGGTTCAGTAACTTTTGTGATTTAAATCCCGTTCCAACACCGTTTCGATAATGCACACACACATATGTATTATGTATATGCGCAGGCGCAGTGCGGCGGCTGTGCTTTGGCGGGGCTCGAAAGGAGACGCAAAACACGCGTGCGATAATTTTTCATGTGGATGAAGAAAGAACAAGGATCAATCGGGATGTGAAAAAACAATATTTCTGAATCAGGGTGCTCTGACCCACAACACATGGACGTCGAAATGAACTTTTTTAAAACAAAAAAATAATGATTGAGAAAATAATTTGATTTCAAAATTAAATAACAACTGAAAAGAATTTAAATAATAATCTTTGCAAGCTCTTTCGCTCTCTCTCTTTCGTCTGCCCCCCGTGCACACACATACACTCACCTCGCGATTGTTAAAAGTCGATTGGTGCAAGCAAAAATTTATTATTATTGAGTATGAAAAAAAATAACGATTATTAATGTCTATAATTTTTCCCTTCGCAAACAGTCCGCAATTACTGTCGATAGTTTTATTAATCTTTATTTGCTCACGCATCCATGTGCTACAGGTCAGTACAGGCCAGTACTACATACAGCTACCAGAACCTTTTTCTTGTCAATTTCAAAACTGACTGATTGCTTTCCTCGATTAATATTCATTTTAAGCACAGACAGCTTTTACATTTTTAATAATAAATAGTCAGACATCGTAAATGCCAAGTTCAAGCATCGTATTAATTTATCGATGAACTTCAAATTCTTACGGTTACGAAAAGACAAAAATATTAGTAATTATGTTAAATTTCTAGAAATTTTGTGAAAAATATGTAAAAATACTTTTCACAAGAAAAAAGTTCAAAATTTTTACCGATTAAGAAAGTGTTTTACACGGTAAAAATATTGAACTGAATCATAAAATGAGTTTGATAAATAAATATTTTTTCAAACAAAAATGTCATACATTATATGTCTGTGCTCGCGAAAAATAACGTAAAAAATCTTGAACTAAAGAAAAAAAATCTCAAAACCGACAAAGAGACCGGCAGATAGTCATGTATAAATAGTCCGGTAGCCAGCACCCTGCGGGTTCAGTTTTTGATAAATGAAAAGAAAAATGCAGTAGTCTCAGTGTAACAGGATTACATTTATTGTCTCGATCTCTCCCTTGGCATAGGTATATATTTGTTATCATATTTTACCAGGCATATAATATATTTTACAACGTGGGAGTACTCAAGTAAAATCAGTTACGTAAAAAAAAGCAACGATGAAGGTACCAAGGCGCGTATTTCCATAATACGCGAATATAAAACAATATGTAAGTTTTTACTTTCATTAACTATTATTCGAAGGAGCGACAAAAATTAATTAAAGTGTGGCAAGATATTAACTGGCAAGACTTTTTTCGATTTTTGATTTCAAAGCTTTCAAAGAATAGGTTCTTCGTCATTTCTCGGCAATAAAACACGAACCTTGGAACCTAAAATTATTTTCGGTATCGAGTATACGATGCCGACGCGATTTAAATTACTAAATTCACTTTGTATTTTTTTTCGTATTTGTAGATTATTACGCGTACCAGCGGCAAGCTAAACACACCTTTTTCCTTATGATTATGCAAATTAGAGATAGAAATAAAGATAAAAAAATACATTCACTCTTGCAAATCTGCACACTCAATAAAAATCATAAACCTTATAAACTGCAAGCATTTATACAAATAAGAGCACCATAAAATAAAGGTTACATTATATATGTATATGACGAGAGGAAAAAGCATGTAAATGGCGTGTCGCTGGCGCGATCGATGCGAACCGTCGCAAGGACGTTTTTTGTCTTTTTTTAACGCGATTTACAAGTTTACATATGAATCGTCGATTAGTCGTTTTTATCAACATCATCATTGTGATCACTATTATCAGGCTATTTTCAAAAGTTAAAAGTAACTAATAGCAGCATAGCATAGTCCAGTACTGACCTATAACCACCTGCGGACGGATGGATTTCCTCGCATTATATAAGATTTTAGTTATATTTCAATCAAGAAATCCTTTTTTTGAAACACCCCTCACGGATTTTCTTTTCTTTTTCTTATCATTTTAAAACTGTTATTTTCACTTGATTTTATTTAGGTTCAGTACTCGTACTGCCTATGTTATATTTTTTATAAAAAATAGTAACGTTTCTATATACATCAATTTTTTATATATAGAGAACATTCACATTACATTTTACTTTTGAAGAAATTTAAAAAAAATATTACCATCGACTGGCAAATCGCTTTTTACAGCTATTTAATACTAACATTCATAAAAAATGTAGCCGAACAAATAAATATTAAAATAGGAACTAGATTTTTACCTACAATTAGTTCTAATACTTTAAAATTAAAATTTTTAAAAATTATATGTTATTAAGTACAATAATTGATAAAAATTAATCTTAGAATTTACAAAGTATATATTTTGAAGATATAAAAAATCTATCAATATACTTTATTATGAGTGTTCAAATAGTTATTTTTCATACTAATAATCAGATGTTATAAATGTAATCTATTTCTTGATACACCATTTTTCATCAACAATTTTAGAAACACTATAAAACCATCAGTACACTTTAGTGCATTTTCTGTTTAATAATGTATTTTAGAAAATTTAAAAAAGCTGTTATGGCGGTTTGCCTTTCGATATTTACCTTCACTGACTAAATCATTTGAGCAAACAAGTGTAGGGACCGTGTTTAGACTTATATCATACAAGATTTTGCTTTTTTTCCTTCCAGAGGAGACTAAATTTTTATTTGGCAAGAATCGCGATGTTTTGGCTTCATATGATAAAACCGCTTTTCTACTCAATCAACAGATCACATCTCTAATAAAAAAAAGCAAACTAAAAACGACTTTTGAACGTGAAAAATACAATTACAAAAAATTGTTTAAAATTATTACGTCCTAATCACAGTAGACTGGACAGTCACGAATAACAGCCTTTTCGTTCACCAGGCACCTTAGCTTATGTACTAAGTCTTTTCAAATAAATATAAATAAAGTCTACATTTACGGCGATAAACTAAAAACGACCTATGCTAGTGATAATAAAAATAAAGTATAATTAATATGATCCTTTTCGATTAAATACTTTTTAAATCCTTATTGATGGTCCATCACTAACTAATAAAAATTTTTAGGTAAGAATAGCAATCTATTTGTGGGCATAATAAAAAAAATAATTTAAAAAAATGTTTCGAGTAAAATGATTATGCAAATACCGAAAAGGATCAATAATAATAGAAAATAAAAAGATGAAGGTAAAAAGATAGATGTTAAAACCTAGTTTGCAACCGCGTGAGTATTAGTAAAGCGTAATACATAATGTCATATGGCGATGGTGGCAAATTAAGTAACTTTAATTAGATAAAAAAAAGTTGCATGATAAAAAAAATGTTCAACCTAACCTAACCTTAAAGCGGGTAGGTGCGACTGACAACAAATGCAATAATAATAAGTATTATGAGTGTTTTCACTCGTTTATAAAAAAACGCGACAACAATTACTAAAAAAATCGAACGGCTCCCACTCATCTATTTGCTCGTTTTATTTCCTGCTTGTAATTCGGAGGGGTATTATTTGACTTGAATTGTTTTCTCTTATTCTCGTTACATCCCTCACTCTTTCTCTTTTAATTTTCTTTCTCTCACTGTTCCTGCAATATTTCGTTTTCTACGGATGTAATCCTCCGTAAGTTGCGTCCTGGTTGCGATTCATTTAAAAAAACTGTCGACAATAGAGAACATGCAATTTATGCGATTAAAAACTTTTCTGCAAACTAGCTTGAAATTGCGGTATCTTTGTTGAGAAAAATTATTTTTGAATAAATGCTTTTATAATGCATTCTAAAACCACTGCTATAAATATGTCCCAAAAGCTAAAAGAATTGCAAATGTCATGAAAATATATTGAAGTTCATCATTGTTAATAAGATAGAATTCTAAATACAAATTAGAATTCTACATACAAATATTATACGAAATTTTGAACAATATCTTGATACAATATGTCATATATTGAAAATCCAAAGTTCTATGTTAGTTTTTAATTATTTTATAGCAAATATTCTTAATGCAAAATAAAGTCTGTCAATATAAGCCATTAAAACTTTTATATGATGAACTTGTTTCATACTTTCAAATAATTGAAGTAGGTTCTAAAATACTTCATTGTTATTTTCATTTCAAGTAGCAAAAAGCATTATTTCTAAGATTTCCAAGTAATATAAGTGATGAATGAAATCAAAGCATAATTTTTTACTTCTAGAAATTGAATTAAATTAAAGAAAACTTGAGCTTATAAAATAACAAATTTTTATTTTTTTATTGTTTAAACATTTTATAAGGTAAAAGAACCGATAGATAGTCAGTAAATAGTCGATGGATGAGTTTATTATCTATTTATTAAGTATTTTAATAAATAAGAAATATTTTCAATCTACGTTAGTTTTTGTACATTAAGGGAGCGTGTTAAATTATGCGTACAAATTTTTTTTATCTAGCCTATTTATTAACAACAACCTTTATTTTTGCTTTTGAATTCATCCAGCTTAACTAAACATTTACTGGTTTTGTACCCGTACGTAATTATTAAATAAAAGAATAAAACTATTTGTCAAATGTTAACACAAATTTTCTTTAATTTAATAAAAGTAATAGCAGAAGATAATTATAATCAGAATATAACTAAAATAAAATCATTTAGCTTTTACAAATGAAAGAAGGAAGAACGAAGTACGGAAAGAAAACCAAATATTTCCCAAAGAGTTTTTGCATTAGCTCCACAGAGTGAACCTTATGAAAAGATAAACCCTAAGCGGACAACATACGTGGGAACGTGCAAAATAAGGTATAAAATATTTGAGCCTATAAAAGGAGAGAATAGTATGTCAAAAGCACAGAACAAAATGAAAAAAAAAAGAAAAAAATCAGCGGGGTCCAACCAAGATTGAGCTACGGTGTAATGGAATGCAATTAGCATTAACGGCGAATGCCCAATCACGTATTTTTGTTTTTTTTTGTTTTTTTCTTTTACAAAAATCCACTGATACTTACATTCTCGCCAGGTCCGCCGAAACCACCCAGATTATAATCACCCATGCCACTACCGCTATCTTCACGCGGTGTGCCTGGGCCGCCATTCGCTGGCGAGTTCTTCATGCCGTCAAGACCGTCTCCGTTCAGCACAGGTCCCATTGTGTTCGGTCCCATTGGGCCCATAGGTCCGCCTTCGGGGCCACCGCTCATTGGAAAGTCCTACAGTTTGTCAATGATTAATCATCATAAAAATTGATCTAGTGGTTTTAGAGCATCAGAATAAGGCTTTTTATACGTTTAAAAGTAGCGCAGAAAATGGTCTATTGCATTAACGTGTCAAAATTTATTGTTAATTAAAAATGATGATATAATAGAATAAATGGCAACTTATTTAGACTTTATTCATGGCTACAAGAGTCGATATTATCCTTTCGTATTTCCCTTTGCTTGAAAATACAAGATAAGAAATAAACTTTAGCATCTTATTTAATTAAAAATTTTTCTACGTCTATCGCGCACCTGTTGCAGGTTTAGGATCAACAGTAGAAAAATATTAAGAATTAAGTCTTACGCCAGGCATATTTCCTCCAGGTACTGGTTTCATCATCGTGTACATGTTTTCGCCTCCGCTGTTACTACTGTCTTGCGGACTGGGCATTATCGGCGTGCCCGGTCCTGGTGGCCCGCTCGAACCTGGCGGTCCACCGTAATTACCAGGCGAGGACGACGAATAGTTCATTGGCTACAAATACAAAATTTGTTAGTTAGCGTCCACAATAACTTGCAAAAAAGGTTAAACTTAAACAATTTTTGTCAAAATCATTCAAGTTATCTCTGCACCCGAGAATATTATTGAAAATAACTTTTATTAATGCGCTGACCGGTTATACTCATTGTAATTCTAACATAATAAGCGCTGCTCAATTGGTCAACCGATTAGCCAAATACATCCTTAAATGGTGCCTCCCAAAAAAGACGCATATTAATAATAAACAGAATAATAAGCCAATCTCTTCAAACCCACAAAACACTGAACTTTAATCTTACGAATCACAAAGCTGAGTAATCCTGACTTACCGTGGATGTGTTAGGCTGCCACTGTGGCCTGCCACCAGGTCCGGCCATGCTCATGGGTGGCATGCCGGCGCCTCCCGGTCCTGGCGCTAGGTTGCTGTTAGGTGGCGGTCCCCTCATGCCGGGTCCGTACGTGCCCGGGCCCATTGGCGGCATACCACCTGGTCCTGCCCTCGGGTGGTTCATCCTCGGGTTCATTGGATTCATACCAGGCGAGCCTACAGGTAATGAGAAAGATAAACTTGTAAATTTTGTTGGCTAACGTACGGATGTCGTGCGCGCTTTTTTTTTAATATCTTTGGACTAAAGCTAAACGATTCGTGATTATTTTCGTTCGGAATAGTCGGTATAAACACGGTTCTTGCGGTTAATCACTTGGCTGGGATTTGGTATACGCTAATCGTGGTCGGTTGTGTGGAGCAGAGTATGATCGTCAGTTATCGTTGAATTTTTCGAGTGACACTTTATATGGTTAAAAGATGCCGTACGCAATGTTCTTTAATGCGCGATTGTTTCGGTAGATTTTTGTCTTGATTAAAATTTTTTTCAAAACTATTTCTTTTGTATTTACCTGTAGAAATGTTTACAATAATAAAAGGAAAATTATAGAAGATTAAAAAACATGATTGTATTATTGTATTTATAGAAATTTTAAGGTGGCTGAGATGATTTGTGTTGTAATAAATCGGATTCCATAAGAAGCTTTTACTATTTTTATCATTCTTAGTTCAACAAGTCATTTAATTTGTTTCGCATAGAAGAATAGAAACAAAATGTAAAATATTTTTCAAACAAATTTTTTGGTATAAATGATAAAATTAGTATTTAAAAATTTAGATGTTTTTATACAAAATCTTATGAGCCACCTTAATTATTTCTAAATCATTTACAAATATCTACATCCCTATAATTTTCATACAAAAGATTATGACCATATAGCAGTGTCTGGAGTAGTAAAATACTTTAATTATATACTTATAAGTATCATCTTAAAATTTAGAAAATGGGTATACATTTTTCCAGAATTGTGGTACATAATATCCTGATCTTAAAAATTTTAATACTTAAAAGTTAATCGATGTTACTCTGCTCGGATTATAGTCAAAGCAAAGCAAATAAACTTATGCATGCTAGTGCAACAATGATTTCAGTACATAAAACTAATAATCGTGCAAGGCAGGTGCAGAATATCTCTAAGATTTACTTATTGAAAGTAAAACTGCTTGACAGAGAGACTCAAAAATGAGGAGAAAAAGAAATTTTGATAGCAAAAATCCAAACAAATTTGCGAGTGTAAAAGCTCAAAGATCTAAAATTTTTTGTTAAAAATTAAAGCTATTTTATAAATGCATATTGCTGGTATGAATTAGAAGAAAGTATGAAATGAAAGTATAAAATGTTTAGCATATTAGCATTAAAGGTAATCTAAACAAATTTTAGAGTCTTTGTCAAAACAGCGTTATAATAAGGTAGTTCCATGCTTTTTAGGGATATCTAATTCCATGAAGATACAAATAATGCATTTCGACGTCATGTGATGTGTAAAGAGGATCTGTTGTTCTGATTGTCCAGTAGAAATGTAATTTGATAAATTTTACAAGACTGACTCGATTAAAAACGTGTAATTAGTAAAAATTTAAACAAACAATTTTTTATAAGGTGTCAATTTGCAATCAGACTGTTTTTCATGCTCTGTATGCTAATGTAAAATTGATATTATGTTGCTGATTGTGCGACGAAGCCAGTGCGTTTGCTTACAAAAAGAATGAATGAGGTGACAAGAATGAAATAAAAAAAAAAACGAAAAAGGAGAAAATAAAATTAATGTAATAACAAAAAAAAAAATAATAAATTAACGGTAAGGCGACAAAAGGAAAAAAATATTATTAGTGTTGAAGTAAAATAGAAACTAAGAGATATTAAAAAAAAGCCTGTTCTCTAGATCATGTCAATGTGATTCAATTTGCTGGGTTGCTTCCTACCTTGCCACCCTACAAATTCTCCAGCTTCGCCTGAGGAACACAAGAGCACACATTAGTACGGCAGGTAGGTAAGGTCAGATCAATCAATGGCGAATAACAAAAAGCCTAGTTATTTATGCAGTGGCACAGAGAATTCTTTATCAGCGTGCTCTATTTTTTGCACGTCAAAATGATTTTTGTTTGAAAATTTTTCAGAGAAATATAATCATATATTATCAAAAAGATGAAAATTTTATTTGAAAATTATAAGTGGCGCCATGTGAAAGTGTTTGCTAATTTTCTAGAAAGTCGAAATTATAAATAAATAAAATTATGAATTTTGAAAGACACGAATTAAGAAGGTATAAAAATTCTTTACTGTGGTCTCTTTAATAAAACAAAGCATCTACTTGTAATACAAAACAATATATACACCGAACAAACAATGAATAATTTATTTTTCTTTACGTATTGATTTGTACTGATAAACAAAGACAATAAGTAATCAATCGATAATGCAATTTTAAACAAATAACGAATTGATTGATTTAGAAGAACAAACAAAATTTAAAGTACCACTGTTTTATATTTGCCACTAGACAGTTCAAAAACCAGTCCACTCCACATCACAGCAATCCAATCCAAATTTATTATTACTTCCTTAATTAATATTGCTGTGTGGTTTTTGATACGCATGCGTCTATAATATAATGCCATTCTCCTTTTTGCAACGCTTCTCAATGCCAAAAAAAACTTTTTCAACAACTACCATAAGCAATGACTCACCTTGTCTTGTTGGATCCATACTATTGGGCATCATCGGTTGACCTGGAGGCTAAAATTTAAATAAAATTACAATCAACAATTCTCAAAATTAATGTTTTATTAAAAATTATATTAATACTTCTGAATTTTTTTGATATTTTTATATTTATTTATAATTTTAACGGGCACAGTTTTAAAAATAATTTTGATATAAGATCAAGAAAATGATTTAATTTAAAATGATGAACATGTTAAAATCATGTCGCAAAAGCTTGTTTTAACACTAGCATTTTTATTTAAACGCAAGAGAAAATGCATCTAGCACTAGAAGTGCAAAAAAATTCATATATTATAAGAAAATTTTTAAAAAAATTTATGATTTGATTGTTTTTGAAAAAGAAATGAATAATAATATTGGAAACTTACCCCGTTAAAGTCATTTGCCATCTGTGGCATACGAACATTTGGTCGCGGGCCCGCAGGATATCTGGGTCCCATAAACTGTAATAGTTATAAATAAGATTAGAAATGATAATAATTATTTTAAAAAATCTGTATTAAAGAGCAAATTTACTGTTTATCAACCACCAAATAAGTAAGGCCAAACAAGCATTAAAATTTTTTGCATCAATAACCCATTAGTACGTATTATATCCAAGGAAATTTTACGAAAACTATTTTTAAGTATCAGAAATTTTAAAAAAATTACGTAAATATTTGAAATTAACTTTATCTCTTTTTTGATAGATTTATTCTTTTTAATAAAGAATCTAAAAATTTTCAATATTTCTAAATCTAAAAAAACGATATGATTATGACTATGCATGTTGCTAATCCAACAAATATTAAATTATTCTTTTGTTGTAAGAAAAAAAGACGTACTTAAAAAGATTGTCTATTACATATTTCAATATTGAGATAAATTTACTATTTAAAACAAACTTTACTGTAGGCTAATTGTAGATAATTTGTTTTTAACTATTGCAAAAATGAATTTTCTCAGTTAATTTTAGACACATTATAAGGGTTTCTTTTTAATGGCTACACAGCAAACATTCATTTTAATAATACACTTTATCAGGAATACAGACAAGATGGCAAATTTTCCATAACCAAGACAAAACAAGGTAACAGCACAAAAATTAAAAAATGTTACACAGTAGTATTCAAACAAAAAGGAAGAGAGTAAGGTATTTCAGACAATAAAAGACAATAGACACTAATTTACAAAGTGATACGTAAGGAACAAGATATAAGATTATATATGATATTATAAAGATGGAGATGAAGCTTGTGGTTTAATGAATGCTATAATGTAAGTTATGGTTGTCTATTATACAGGAATGATAGCAAACCTAAAAGTATCAAACGTACAAATTGAATTAAATTCTATTAGACACTTTAGAGTTATTTAAATAACTTATCAGATAGAAAAATTCGCTGACTTCTTAAATTTGTACATTCGATGCTATTAGAAAAAGAATAATAAAAAAAAAATAAGATTTGGATAAACAAAGACAGGAACAGATAGAAAGTAGTTGAAGATGTTCACAAATACAACCACACACAACGAAAGAAGTAAAGTAGAAGTTCATGATCGCGAAAGAGACAGAAAGATCAATGAAAGTGTAGAGGCTTTTTTCTCCTTGGATTTTCTGAATGAAGGCTTACCTGAGTGGACATCATCTGCGAATGTGGGGGCGGGGGTGGCTGGGGGTGCTGGGGAGATGGCTGTGATGAGGGGTGTGTGGGCGGAGATGGTCGCATTGTCGAGTTGTTCTGCAACAAGCAACGCAAAACGCCGGACATGTAGGCAACACTGCGGTTTACAGGCAATAAAAAAAGTACAACTAGACAAAACTATCCGTTCTAAAGAAGAACGGACAGCCGAAAGTCCCGCGAAGGTATCGCGACGCGAAAGGGTACCGTGATGCGATTTTATAATTTCAAAAAATTATTTTTATAATTAGTATTACTTATTATCTAAAATGCCCGACAATAAATTTTATTAATTCTTCAATATAACATTCAATTATCTTATTACTTTTATCAAAATGATGTTATTCTGAAAAATTATCTAAAAATGTTAAAGTGTTTAAAAAAATGAGATCATTATCACAGTACCCTTAAAATGCAATGAATTATATGCCGCGTAAAAGCTGATGAATCCTATGATGTGCTCTTATTTGGTGCTAGTATATATGTATTTGAGATAAAAAAAAGGTCAGATAGCAAATATACATTTTTATTTAATATATTAACTATAGTTAACGGATAATAGTTAACAGAATTAATCTAGCTGACCTCTTTAAAATATATACGAGAATGTTGAAAATATTAATTTTTTATAGAGTTAATGCAGTACAAATATTTTTAGATGTAAATAAAAGTATGCTTTCAACATTCTCATAAAAAATTAAATGTAGATTTTAAAATGTTTTTGATATACAATATAAATAAATTATGTTATCAAATCATAATGGATATTTTTAAATTATTAATAAAAAATTATTAGATTTTTTCTATCATAAGGTGTGCGATATATATCAAATCTTATATACAGAGTGTAGGAAAAGAACTAAACTGAAGAAATACTATTTTCAGTTTTACCTTGCAGTTCTCTGTACACTCTGATATATTAATATAATTTAGTGTCTTCTAGCAATGTATTATTCCTTTAACGGAATAACTTGTTATAAATGTAAATGTAATTTAAAAAATGTAGTAGAAAAAAATATATTTTGTTCGCAACATAAGTAAATAAACTTATATATTTGTTTAACTATGAAAAGGATGATAGACTCGTGTTTACCGACAATTACAGGAACTTATTTTTTTAAATAAATTTTTAATTGAAAAAAGAATTTAAAATCAATTTATTATTGCTTAATATAAGAACAAAATGACAAGCTAATATTTTTCAAAATTTAAAATTAAATATAAAAATGGATTTTTGTGATTGAAGGTAACTACAAGACTTTAACATCGTCTAAATTAAATATATAAAAATGATAAGAAATAATATCAAAATGGTTCGCATGAATTTTTGTAGATAAATGCTATGACTAATTATAATTTTGTTATTGTATATTTTATATTTAATAATTTATAAGTAAAAGTCGATTGAATGGTGTAGTAAGCAAAAAAATACTTTATAATTCAAAATCATAAAGTGTACTATTGTTTGTGTACTTTAGTCGTGCAAACTTCTAAAAAAATTAAAGATTTCCTGCATACTCTTTTCAAGTCTATTCCCCCAGGAAAGAATGGTTGACAAGCACTCACTAAATTGTTAGTATACTTTAATAATTTAAATCATTTAAAACATTAAGCAAAATTAATTGAATTCAAAAAATAAGTGCTTGATTATTGAATTTTTAACATTACAATAAATCTTGTTTCAAAATGTAATTTATTGGGCAGGTACATTTATACTAAAGAATTTGTTTAAAATCTAATGTATCTAACATCCATATGGCGTGAATCTGTTAAAAAGGACTTATTGGCCCATGACAATAACAATACATGGATGCACATACACTTGTTAGGTACATAACAAAGATATTGTACATATAAACAGATTAGACAAGCAGGAAAGATTTTAACAGATTTTAAAACAAGTTTGATAGATGTTATATTTATTTATTATTATTTTTATTATTATTATTACTGCTACTAAAGTTAACCAAATACTGTTCAAAGTTATTTAAAAATCGAAACAACATTTTTTTCATTATATTAAAAATAAACTAATTGTAAGACATGAAAATTTATAAATTTTTAAAAATTGAAAAATCTATTTGTAAAAATAAATGTAACATGAATGCTTACTAAACAATCATTCTTCAGGAAACATTCAATATTTTCACCACCACATGAAAGTTTTGGGACAGACATGAAATATACAGTCACAGTTATATTTTTTAGAAGCAAAAGCGAACCCATACATTTACAATAAATGTAGAAGCTAATATTATAACAAAAATTTGACTTTGTTGTCGTCGTATACAATTTTGTTCTTCTTAGACTTTTATAAACTTAATTTTTTCCTAAGGTAAAAGGTTAATTTATTTTGGATAATTAAAATGTATTTGTATTATTCATAAATGTAATTTAAAAAAATAAAGCTAGGCGACAGAGGTGAAGGAAAATGCAATAATAAGCATTGTACCAAAACGCGCTTATATAAAAAACGATTAATTCACTAAACATTCGCAGAAAACATAAAAAAACCTTGTCGATTATTATGAGCATATGTGTTACACATGTTTGGTATGTATTATTGATTAAAAAAGTGTATCGATTGTTGCATCAAGGCTAAAAGCCTAGATTGTAATTTTAAGAAAATTGTAAATCGATATGGCAGTAATAAAAACATACTAAAAGACACAATGAATATGAACGCATGAGATGTTTTGTTCGTTGTTAGAGGAAAATGAATTGATATAATATATATATAATATGCAACATGAGAAGTAATTTATATATATAAATATTTCTTTATATATATATATATATATATATACATATATATATATATATATATATATATATATATATTTCATGAGGTATAAAGAGAAAGAGGATAAGTTGCCAGAAAAATTTAGAATAGAAGTAAGTAAGAAAAAGACTTACAGTGAAAAAGCCAGGTGGCATTGGACCGCCAGGCATGCCATCATTAGGTGGCATCTGTCCAAGCGGCGAAGGCGCCGGTCCGGCATTCTGTGTATATAAAGTATATTTTGTAGGTTAGAGTAATTTTTTTGTGTTATTATTATTCAAAATATATCAGCAAATTCTAAAAATATTTTTTTGAAATATCTTAAAATTTTTTTTTTTATAAATGCAATACTTTGGCAATAAATTATACTAATTGAATATCTATCCATAATCGAAATAATTGTTGAAGAGACTTTCAGAATCTAGGAATAATTCTTCGTGCTCTTATTACAAATTAATAACCAGGGTGCTTCGTTAAAAGCGTTATATCAAGTAACATAATTTTGAAAAATTTATAAAACAATTTGAAAATTTGTATAATTTTTCTTTACAATTGCATACTTCTAAGTACTTATACAAAATTTTTATATTTTCAAATAAAATACTTACGTGTGCAATTCCATTAACTCCATAACCGCTGTTTACAAATCCCTAAAATAAAAAATATATTATTAATGATAATGTTATTGTTTAAATGTATTAGTTACAAAATATTCTCATAAATCTATAGTTATCTAGAATTTTATTATTTAGATCTGTAATCATATTTCATAATTAATTTGCAAAGTTCGTACAATTAACAGATTTAAAAATGTATAGAAAATTCAATTGCATTTCTTTCATTCAATAATGGATAGTTTGTTTTATACTCACATAATCGTGGAAAGCTTTGGCTTCACTACTGTGTTCGCAAGAATCTCGGCGTTCAGGTGCCGCGCAATACAGGTCCCAAAATACACTGAAAAGAAGATAAAAAATTAATATCTCAATTTAACTAAACTTTAAAGAACTGAAATATTATAACTATTGGTATATGCTTACCACCACCAAGAGTGAAGAAATCCTGGAGGTTCTCCAAGTGTTATGTTTTTCTCCCACCGAATCTATTGTGAAAAAAGAAATGATTTTTATTAATAATGAATTTAAATATTTTTTGAATAAAATAATTTATTTAATACTAATTTACCTCTGATAAGAATGTTTGTGCAGCTTTCTGTGCACCAATGTGTAACAGGTATTCATATACATATAAAGCTAATCTGTAATCAAAAAAAAGAATTCTATTAAAAAATCGTTTTATTTATTTATTTTAATAATAGCTGTATATCAACTACTTCTTATCGCTATTGTTTATAAAAGATGATAGTGTTTATAAAGTTGTTTATAGAATTCCCTCTTTTAAATATCATTTTTTTATTTATATAATACATTATACGAATTGTATTACTTATATATTCTTTTAAATTTTTAAATTATTTTAAATTATCTTATTTTCTATTCATAATTTTGATATAATTATTTCAATATTTTTTTTATTGTTTAAACAAAAACATACGAAAACGAAAAAAGCTTTTAATAATTAAGTATCTAAATTCTAATTCTCCGTACAATATAGCATATCTCGGTGTACATCGGTACACATACGAGTTCACAGTATTCAACACACAGAAGATGGAAACGAACGCCAAAGTGGCCAGAAAGGTGGCGCGGTAGTCGGCGAAGGGGGACAGGGCCGTCGCGCAGTAGATTTTTTTTCGTTCGCTTCTTTTTTTCTGTCTGACTATCTCTTTCTCTCTCTCTCTTTCTGTCTCCCTCTGTCTCTGTCTCTCTCTTTTGTTCCCTCTACCTTCCTCGTCATCGTCATCGCAGGCGCACGCGCGCGGAGAAAGGCGGAGGCGACCGAGAGAGGAAGCATGACGGAGACGGAGATACGTATGCGCGGTACACAGACTGTGCGAGCTTAGAGGAGAAAGAAAGAGAGACAGAGAGAGCGTCGACAGGGTCCCGGATCTCTTCAGGGGTGCTCAAATCGTTCGGATTCGCGGCGCGGATAATCAGCCTAGGTTGTTTGAAAATTTTATTCCCGAGCTGCGGCGGAGTGCAGTTTTACTTTTTGGAGTAACTTTTTTATCTGGAAAGGAGGTATCCCGGGGATCCGGCTTTTGTTGAGTAGATTTTCACTTCGCGCACTTGGGTAGAAAATACTTAGCGATGAGTTCGTATTAGGCGAGCGCGAGAAACTTTTTAGACTAGAACGTCATTCTTGAGTTAGGAAAAAGCAACTTTCAATCTCAAATATTTTTGACAGTTTATCCTAAATAATTAAAAATGTGCATTGAAATATTAAATTATTAACGCATTAAAATTTATATTCTAAAATTTCTTATGTACACGTAAAAATTCTTAAACGAAAACTTTGGAGAAGAAACATATCATAGACTATTAACCAGTCGGTAAAATCGAACTTCGAATAAAAAAGTTAAAAAGTTCAAACTTTAGGACTTGTTATTAAAAATTTTATAGTTATATATTCAAAACAGCAAAATGCAAAAACTATGTTAACCTTATTTATTCCCTCGATTTCGTAACGAGTACAGTTCGTTGCTCCCGACAATCATTTCTCCGTAATTTTAATGCACAATCCCTGATAGGGTTTCAGTCAGTTCTGTCATCCGCACTAGTTTCTAGAGAATTCTAGTGACTAACAATACAACAAAATTTAAATGTTACTTTATTCTCAAAACTGCGATCTGTTTCCAAGACATTTTTATTGCAAAGGGAATTCTTATCAAAAGGACAAGCTATCATCTTACAATCCCATTATTCCTACATTCATCAAAACCTACTTTTTCAGTCAACCACGAGAAGACATAATTTTTCTCAAAAACTTCAAACCGCGTGATAATCATCATTTAAATCAATGGAAAGATAAAGCCTGAGTGATCGTAGAGCGAGACGGGTGTCGGCATCAGCTGTGCGAGCCTCGCAACTTGGCTTGCGAAAACTTTTCGCCGCGCTCGCGCGAGAGGAAAAACTATAGAGGCAGGTAGCAAGTGCTCGAGTGCAGGCTCGTGGGGTCAACCGTGGACTTTTGCAAAGGAAAAACGGCTGCAGCAGCGGCGGCGGCGGCAGCAGCCGCTGGCGAGAAAGCGGGTTATGTATAAGTGTCTGTGTACGTTCACGGGAGGCTCTCTCGGCTCGAAAAGAGAGAACAACCTAGGCGCGCGCGTGGCACACTTCGATCGACAAAATTAACGGGAGCGCGTCGAAAATCCCGCTCTGGAGCCGCCGCTGACGCCGCGCGGCTATGCCATTCACCAGTGGATATTTTCTTTATATAAGTTTTCTAGACCTTTTCCTTTGTTTAAGCGGCCGCTGTTGCTTTTTCACGAGCGTTTGTTTATTTCAATTAGTTGCCTTGCAAAGGCAAATTTTAAGATAAGCGTTCGGAGAGTTATTTTCTGATAGTTTGAAATAATTATGGGGCGAGTTGATGTTTTTGTTTAGTTGCGTATTTTATTATGATCGATAATGCAGGGTAGATTATAATATTATTATTTTTATTTTAATTTTAAGTTTTGAGGCTTTTTTTGGATAATTAAATACTGATTCAAGTATTTTAAAAGTTAAACAAAGACTTTTAAATAAAGTTAATTTATTATAATTCATTTATTTTATTTCGATAATGACAACTTATTTAAGTAAGTTATATAGGATTTAAACAAATATATGTAGTATCTAAATGCTTTAGTTTAGGCAAATATTTCTTCAGAGAATTTAAGATAAAAATTTTTGTATTTACTTTACGGGATATTTTTAGATAATTGTACGAAAAATTTATGAAACTGGAATACTTTAAATGCACGTAGACGCAAGCATCTATTTAGTACACACACGCTCACATTGAGCGCTAAGAATATACCGTTATATTACGGAAATGTTTATCGTAAAAAGTAAAATGGCCGCGGATAAAAAATAATTTAAAATTTTCCGTAATGCTTTCAATGTTTTTCGAAATGTCATTTAAAAAATTAAAGAGGTAAATTATAGATTATTTTTGTCAGAAAAATCTATAAATTTTGTCACAAGGTCTTATTAAAATGTTATTACTTTAAACGAATAAACGTTCAACAACTTGGCAATTCTTCATATAGTACTCACACAGCCCGTCCGTTTATAATATCCAAAGCAACAACCTTAAACAAAATGAAACGTACAGTGCATTCCCGACAAGAATGAACTAAAAATTTATCCAAAATCTAACCAAGCCGCTATTTTGCTCCAAAACTCCGAAAATAGCGTGCTCCAAAAATTCCATCAGGTAAACATTGTACGTTTCACCCAGCCCAACAACAACAAAAGCACGCGACGAAAACTCGTGAAAAACTGGCCGGCATGACGTTAAACACCGCAGCCGCCAGGCCCGAGCGTCGCGTGCTTTTGCAGAGCGCAAAAACCCAGTAATAATACATGCATCATGCTTTTTCACGTACTTTTCTCTGGCTTGGTTATCCGAGGGCACCGACGCGCCCTTTCCCTTGGAGTACATGCCTGCGCGTGCTGCAGCAGCTCGTCCTGCTCCCGATCAACAGTTCTCCCTTTCTCTGTCTCCTGTTCCCGGCGCGTAAACACGCACAAGCCGTTATCCGTCTCTGTGTGTGTGTGTGCGTATACACGTCCGCGCGCACTGCTGCTGTCTCGCTGCTGTCCGCGGCTCTATCTCCGTCTTTCTCTCCGCTGTCGCGCGCGCACCAGACAAGGACGCCAGCAGACGACGCGCAGAAAAATTGCCGAAGGTGGCGAGACTGCAAGTCCGTATGTGTGTGTGTATGGCTGCTCTCCTATATATGCTTGCGTGTGTGCGCGCCCAACAGGGGGGAGAGGCAGATAAGGGGAAACGGACGCAAAAATCGACGTCGCTGACGACGTCGACGACTGCGCTGCCTCTCTCCTTTCTCTCTCTTTCCTTCTCTCACGCACACGCGCGCGTCCTGGCACTCTCTCTTGCTTCTCTAACCTCAAAAGAAAAAGGAGCAACTCCAGTTGCCGACACTACTCTATCCTCCGCTTCTCCGCTGTATCTAAGGCTCCAGGTGCGGCTCCCGCTAGGCCCTGATCGTCAACCTGAAAGTCGCCGGCTGCAGGGGCCTCCTCGTCGGCCGCCGCGTCATTATTCGGCGGACCGCGCGGAATGTGAAACGCGCGCTCAGTAGACAGCCAGAGAGAGAGAGAGAGAGAGAGAGAGACACGGATAAACGCGCGCTCGCGCGCACCTAGCGCACGCACACAGGCACACAACTTGTCGGTCGCACTGTCTTCGTTTCCGATGCCCGCACCGCTGCTGCTTCGCTCTTCAATCCAAGGTCCTTCCAACTTCAACCTCAGCTCCCTCGCTCTATCTTCTCCCAGGAGGACGTTAGTCTATGTCTACGTGTGAATCTGCAGCACCAGGTAAGCGCGACGATCAGCTTACACCGCCGCTGCTCTGGCTTTCCTCGAGAGACTCTCTGTGTGTGCGCTTTACACGCGCTGCTAGTGCCGCGGCGTGTGTCTATACGTGCTGCTGCTGCTGCGCGACTTGGCCTGCTGCACGTACTGTAGAGTATTATAACGTAGCTACGGGACTATAGACCTCGGCAGCGCCGCCGCTCTCTGCGCGCTCTTCGAACTCGACAACAGAGAGATAGAGAGAGACGGAGCAAGAACGCGCGTTGTATGCGTGACAGCCGATGCGCGTCGGCGCTTCCCTCTCTCTCTCTCTTGCTCTCTATATTGTTGCTCCGACGCGCCAGCCAGCAATCACCTAGCAATGGCTGCGTGTCGCCGCCCTTGCTTGCTTATGCTTGCTAGCCTGCCAGCGTCGCTCTCCCTCTCGCTTTTCGAGGTTCCGTTCGAACACTGCGTGTGTGTATATATATATATGCGTGCGTGTGGACTATATATATTACTACTATATATATTACTCACTACTGTCCTTATGACTCTTACTACTACTGGATTGATTTTGCTTCATTCGTTGTTCTTCTTCTTCACGCTTAATCCAATCTTTAAAACAGTCTATCCTCCTTACATCTATATCTTTTTTATAAATCCTTGTTCTCTCATAATAATCAGGTCCTTTTATATTTGGATCATTATTATCATCCATATCAACCTCTCAATTAAAATATTATGTAATCAGTATATTAAGAATCAACTATCAACACAAGCAGTTTTTTTACTTAAATTTTGTTCACCATTTTTATACTCCTGGATTCCAGACTGGGATGACAAGGGAAGAAGTGCTGGGATAACAACTTTTTAAATTAAGTTTTCTGCATCCCAGTATATATATGTACGTGCGCGTATCTGTCGTGCGGCAAACTGGCGTTTTTTTAAGGAGGCTGGAGCAGCGTTGGGTAACGTACCAAGCGAGGACCCCATGAGGGGGCTAAATTTGTTTAACGTTTAATACCTTTATAATTGTTAAGAAATTATTTCTTAATACATAATATAACTATAAATATAAAAATATATTCTCTAAAAAACTATTTTTAATTTCAATCATTAAAGCACCCATTTATGCTACGATACTGTTACGAAAAATGTGGCAACGCTGTATCGTATCAATAGATATAGATAATATACTATAGGTTAAGTTTACTTGTATACATAAAAGTCGACAAAGCGAAATTTGTTAAAAAAAAGTTAAAAAATAATGTGGAAAATTTTATCCAAAATACTTCTGGAAAACAAGGAAGAATCAAAAGAGTTTGTGTTGTACCTGATGTCGACAGTGAAAAAGTTGAGAAAAGTGAGGTTAGTAAAGCTCAGTGATTAAAATTTATTTGCATAACAACATTCAGAAGAAATAAAATTAGCATGTAATTTTAATAAAGTTTATAATTAGTTGATTTTGTCTTAATTAAAATACAATATAACGGCATAATGAATAATATTTTGTGGTTTTAAATATATTGTTATTCATTATTTATAAAATGAATGCATGAAAATAAACATGTATTTTTAAAATAAAATATCATTGTTAAATAATACAATTAAATATATTTAATATTTGTTGTAGGTTGATGATTGTAATAAAAAGAATTATATAACTTTACATGGAAGAAGAATAGTCGAAGCTGAAAAGTTGGCTACAGATTTATGGTGCAAATATTACAATTTGATCAATTCAGAGATCCAAAAAGTCTGGTACAATGCTTAAAATTCTTCGCTGAAATTGAACTCCTATATTTTCATGGATTTTGGTGGTTGCCGTAGACTTTAGTAGCCAAAATAGCCTTTCGACAACCCCTCTTCGAAGGAAAATTTATGTTTTATGTATCTCCACAAACTGACAGATTTAGTTTTCTGAAAATAAAAGCATTCTGAAAATTAGTTTTATAAATAGTTGAAAATATTAGTAATGTAA